>PVKB01004760.1:0-125752 GCA_004027205.1 Ctenodactylus gundi
GGCTTTCTGCTTGGGAAATTGTATCCTTTCCTACCAGCAGGAACAGGTGGCAGTGTCTCAGGTTGGCCTGACCCCCTTTTTCCCTCTGACGGTCTCCAGGCTTGGTAGAGGAGCTTGGATTCCAGCCATCGTCCATTCGCTGATGAGGCAATGCTTATTGACGTGTGCCTTGAGGCAGGCATCTTTCCAGACGTGGGGTATTGTATTGGGGTTCTCTTTAGTTTATTTTTAAGACAGGGTCCTGAACTCGCTATGTAGCTCAGGGCTTTGTGCTTGCTAGGAAGTACTCTTAAGTGATGAGCTAGCCCCCAGTCCTAGTTAGCGTCCTCTAAAGGAACAGAACTGGGTTGGAGGAATGCTTACCTACCGAGTGCAAGGCCTTCAGCTTGACTCCCAGCACTGCAAAAACTGGGCATGGTGACACATGCCTGCAATCCCAGCACTCAAGAGTCTGAGGCAGGAGGATTGCTGTAAGTTTGAGGCCAGCTTGGACTACATAGTGAGCGCAGGGTTCGCCTAGACTACAGAGTAAGACTCTATCTCAAAGTAAATAAATAAAAGAACAAAAGCAGTAGGAAATATATGTGTGAGATTATGCAAGGGGTTCATTAAGTAGGCTTACAGGATCAGAGGCAGGAGAATTCAAAATGGCCGCTGGTGGACTCAGAAGCAGGAGTGTTGGAAATGGCCACCGTCAGTCCGAAATGGGAGAGTCCTAAATGCCCTGCTGCACATGGGAGAATCAGAGACTCCAGTAGCTGCCTGGACCAAAAAAAAAAAAAAAGAAGAAGAAGAAGCCACAGAGAGAAAGGGATCAAGGACACAGCACCTGCCCAAGGTCAAAGGCCTTGGAGCTGAGTGGAGAGTTGTCACCCGAAGACACTAGAGACCCCTGTCCAGAGGGGTAGTGAAGATTGGAAGTCTTCTAACAGAGGATCCTTCCTCCTTTTCCACTTTTAATTCGGCCCAAACTGCAAGCCTATTGGTTAGTGCTGCCCATGCCCAGGTTGGATCGTCCCCCTCAATTCGCTGGCGTTCACGTCAGTCATCTGTAGTAGGCCCAACTGGAGCTGTGTTCTACTGGTCTGCTAGCTGTTTCTTACCTCATTGAAGTTGTTATAGCATCAACAGCCACAGGGATGGAAGAGGGGACAGACAGCCTCCCTGCTCTCCTGTGGGGAGGACAGATGCAGGCCTCTCACCTGGCCTGAACATGAGGCCCATCTTACCTCCTTGCCAGCCCACCTGAGGCAGTGGAGGTTTCTAGAGGTGCCAGGAGGGAGATGTACACTTTTCCAGAAGAGCACAACAGGGGAAGCGGTTGGGACACAAGCTGTGGGGGGAGGGAGGGGCAGGGGCGGCCCAGGGAGAGGAAGCTGCCAGATCTGTCTTTTCCAAAAGCACCCTATCTTACACTCCCAGCCCACATGAACCCTGGATTACACTCCCAGCCCATGTGACCTCATGATCCCTCGAGCCGTGCGCCCCGGGAATGTGCCACCTTGGGTGGCAAGGGTTAATGGTTAATGGTTTGACGATGATGAAACCCAAAGCCTGTGATTTTTGCTGAGCTGAGGGATACGGAAATTTCCATGTGCAGCAGCCTTTGGGAAAAGTAAAATGTCAGCACCGGGGCAGAAGCACTGCCCACACTGGCCCATCTGCGTACATCAGACCTCGGCCCAGAGGGCAGGCGGCCCTGCTGGGGGTCTGAAGCCTCTAGGGAGAAGGGTGGGAGGAGCAGGGTCCAGAAAAGGTGAGACTGCCAGGCAAAAGCAGAAGCCGCTCGTGCTCCAGAGTCCCAGACTCCCTGGTCTCCAGTGGGAAAACGCGTTCCGAGCAGACGGCACATGGCATTGTGACAACAGGAAAACTCAAAAGCCTCGGATCTGGAAGGCTGTGGGAGGACTCTCACAGGGAAGGCCCCAGGTGTTGTCAGGCCAGACTTGGACATGGCTGCGTCTCTCTTGTCATGGCTTTGGGTTGGTTGGTTTTGGGTTATTTCCTTACCAGGTTTGTAAACAATCTGTAGGTGGCAGTTGTTCCAGGAGGGAAGGAACACTCACCAGGGGCCCATTCCTGCCACGCACACGTTCGGGCACAGAGAAGGCAAAGCCTTCCACAGAATTGTTGCAGGAGTGAAACAGCCACCAGGCCCAGCCCTTTGCCTGTGGCTGGGAAGTGGATCTGTCCAGGTTGTTGGCCTTGGAGCACGAGCAGCCGGCCTGGGTTCACGTCATGGTGATCATGGTGGACCACCGAGGATGGATCATTCTTTCTTGTCCAACTTGGCTTCCAGTCACAGGGGAGGGATGAATTCTTGGCTGGCTGGCTGGCTTGCTTTTATTTGTAGTAAGGATTGCACCCAGAGCGAATTCCCCAGTCCTTTTATTTTTTAATTAATTAATTTATTTATTTTTGTTTTTAATTTTAAAATGGAGTTCTTGCCAGATCACTAAGTTGCTCAGTCTGGACTTGAACTTGTGATCCTCCTACCTCAGCCTACCCAGAGTGCTAAGATTGAGGCCTATGCCACCAGGCCTGGCTTGAAACATTTTTCCATTAAATGCAACACTCCCTGGGCAAGGCCCCCATCTCTCATGGTTTATCCTGGCCCTACCTGGTGACTGTCGGAAGTGTCTGGAATGGTTGGGCCATGATGAAGTTCCCTGACACCTTCCTCTTTCTGCAGACTTGGAGCTGCCTGTGTCCTGCCTCTGAAGTTGTGCAGTGTGGGTACTCAGCCTCCATGGCATACCTGGCTAGGGCCACTCACTGCCCGGCAGAGCCTGAGGTCCCCTTCCTGGGGAGCCCTGCATAGCTAGAGCATGCTGTGCAAAGTAGCAGCCTGCTGAGAGCAGGTGAAAGGCAGGTTCCCTACCTTATAAGCCCCTGAGCAATGGCAAGTGTTACAGGGTGCATTGTGCCCTCCAGAGAAGTAGGTGAGGGTCCTAACCCCCAGAACCTCAGAGTATGATCTATTTGGAGACAGCCTCTGCACATGTAAAGAGTTGAGACAAAGTTGTCTTGGAGAAGGATGAGTTGTCCAGGGCAGGTGTCCTCCCAGGAAGGGGAAAGATGGCCGCATGAAGACACAAGGGGTGCCTGTGGAACAGAGCTGGAGAGGCAGGAGCCTGCAGTCAGGAGCCAAGGACCCCCAAGAATTGCCAGAAGCCGCCAGAAGAAGGAGAGGCCCAGAAGGTTCTCCCTTGCAGGTTTCAGAGGGGACGTGGCCCTTTGTCGCCTCTCTGAGGAGCCAGGCCTGCAGATACACAAGTCAGTTTTTTTTAACGTTCTCCTGCCTCAGCCTCCCAAAGTGCTGGAATTGCAGACTGTGCCACTAAGCCCTGGCAAAATCACTCTTGGCTTAAGCCTCCCCCGCTCCTGTTTGTGGATCTTAGTTACAGCGCCTGAAGGAAATAAATACTGTGTTGGGTTTTTTTTTTTCTTTCGTCTTTGGTCCTCTGTGGTCCTTTCCCCCTAGACATACAGGGACCATCAGAGTCCTGGAGAAACTGAGGCACAGGGATTCTTGAGTGTATGCCTCTCCCCGGTCATCGTGAGTTCACCCAGATCCTTGCAGAGGTAGGGCAAGTTCTGGGAAACCTGGGTAGATGGCTGGCGTGTCCCGAGCAGCCTGTGTAGGAGAGCACAGGCTGGTCAGAAACCTGCAGAATATTTGTTGGAGAGCCCATCCCCCAGCGGCTGCCCCCTCCCCCTCAGCAGGCCACAGCATGCTAAGGCATGGGTGTGTCATGCTGTCGTCCCCTTCTGTGCCACAGCTGTAATCCTGTAGTTCCCAGTGTGGGCTGTTACTCCAGGATCACACATGACTTCCCGAACAGTAATTACGTTTTATTCCGGATGCCCTGCGGAAGCCATCAGGAAAAGGAGCCATTAGAGTGGGAAGAGCTGGGGCCGGGGCCGGCCTTGGCCAGTTCTGTGCAAGTCAGCCACCCACTGTTGTCCCCCACATAGGGGGAGATGGACACTTTCCTTGCTGGCCTCATGAGTGTTTAGGGTCAAATGGGATGATGTTAGCTAACTGAGCTCACATGAGATTTTCAGAGTTACTAGACTTAGTTTTGTTTTCTCGTTTCTAGATAAATCAAAAGATGCACAGTTTTTGTCTTAGTCTATTTGTGCTACTATAATTTATAAATACTAGGAGTTGATTTATTATTTTCTGGAGCCTGTCTTTATGCCTGGAGTCCATCTTCAGGGAGCTAGCAAGTTTCGTGTCCACTGAGGTCCAAGTCTCTGATGGCCCCTTGAGCACGGTGTTGTCTCTTGGTAAAAAGAGGCTAGGCAGTTAGTTCCCTGCAGCCCCCTAAGAAGGGCATGCTCTGTGCATGACGTACTCCCCTCTCAAAGGCCCCTCTTTTTACACTGGGGGTTGAGTTCCAGCATGAATTTTGGAGGGGACATGAGCACTCAAAGCACAGCAGTGTTTATTCAAAATTTCATCTGGTTCCTGCCAGAAAACACAGTTCCTCAGTCTGATCTTTGCAGTTTGGCTTCACAGCCTGGAAGGTGGCGTGCAGTCCTCCGATCGACCTGTACGTTGTGTTGAAGGAATGCTGGGCTGTGGGCACTGCGGTGCTAGGAGCTCTTGAGAAAGTAGCTCTGATTTCTGCTGTTTGCCCATGGATGTGGTGCCCCACCCCCCCCCGCCCCAGTGGCTGATGTCAGCTGCCATTGGTTATTGGGGTATGAAGAGACACTCCCAGTTGCCGTATGTGGGCTGCCAACCTGGCCTGCCTACCCAGGTCCCTTTAAGATGACATGGCCAGAGTGTGCCTCCTTGTCTTCTGACCTGAAATCCCAGAGAAACAGGGAGAGAGGGAGGTTCCTGGGGCGAGTGCCAGACCATCCCAAGGGCAGGCAGTGCTTTGACCTTGTATTTGCCAGATTAGTTCGTCATCGTATTGGAAGAAGGGATCCGAGTGTTCAGAGCAGGGCATGGGGAGGGGAGGCCATGTGCAGCCCCAGTAGGGCACTTCGTGGGGGGGGGGGGGGGGCGGTCTCTGGCTTGGAGAGCCTGTGGGAAGGTCGGACTCCTGGACAGGGGGAATGGGGCCGCACACCTGGAGGCCACTGTCCTGTGAGGCCGTGCTTTGAAGAAAGGGTCAGGTCTGAGGGAGGCAGGGACAGTCAGCAGAGGCTGACTCTCTTAACTCATACTGTCACTCCAGGCAAGTCCCTCTTATCCCACCTGTCATGTCTCGGCCACAGGACAATGGCATTGCCCCCTAGGCTTCAAGTACCTCTGGCGTGTGGGAGATGCTGTGTGCCCAGAATGACCCTAGATGCCCAGGGCCTGGCTTCCAGCCCCAGTCTACCTGTAAGGCCCTGGTGTGTTCACTGGGAGATTCCAGAATCATTTCAGCCTGCTTTCTTCTCTCCTGGGCCCGAGTTGTGCATAGACATGTGGCTGAGAGCGTTGGCCCGGCTGACCCCAGCCCCCCGTACCCCACTGGCCTTTATTCCTCAGATCCTTGGTGATTTTGATGACACGAAGGTAACACAGAGTGGAAACTCACATTTTTCATGAGCACACAAGTCCCTTTGCAAAGCAGCTGGAGCTCATTGCCAGCCACGGGCCCTGGTGGATGACTGTCCTCCTCATGTGTGGCCGTGCACTGTAGAACAGTGGTGGAGGCAGCCTGGCACCGTACCACACGAGAACATGCTGGGACATGCTATTTGTTGGATCTCTTGGTGTTGGTAGTGTAGGACTCAGCCGGGCATGGTGGCGTAGGCCTGTCATCCCAGCACTCTTGAGAGGCTGAAGCAGGACGCTTGTAAGTTGGAGCACAGCCTGGTGGGCATCTTAGCAATTTAGAGAGACCCTGTCTCAAAAGCAAAACTAAAAATGGGTCAGGGTGTAGCTGAGTGTGAGGGATGTTGTAGGGTGTAGCTGAGTGTGAGTCCTCGGCTCGATGCCCAGTACCAAGAAAAAAAAAAGTAGAACTGTCCCAAATTGCTCACTCGTGTATCTTTATGCTTTTAGTGAGGGCACAGAGATCACAAAGGACGGTAAACAGTAAGCGTCCTTCCATTTCGGAACGCCTGACATCAGTATCATGCGGACCTCAGGCCCGGCACTGCGACATTGTCTGTTTGGCTTCAGTTTCATCTTTAACGTACTGCTGGGATATGACTCACACAAGATAATGTTATGACCCTCTAGCAAGGGTGCTGTTCTGGAAGCTGAAAATCTGCTCTCCTTGTGCCCAGGCATTCTCACCCCTCCCCTTTCACCAGATCCTTCCCTTCCCTCCGATTGCAGCTCCTTCCTTCTCCAGAGAGCCCATCCAGCTTCCGGACCATGAGGCTTTGTGGTAGGACAGTAGCTGAGAGTGGGAGAGGTTGGTGGAGGTGAGATAGCTTAGGGCCATGTTCCATTGCACAGAAGAGGAAGCTGAGGCCCAGAGAGTGCCAGCCTGCCTGGGAACCCCCAGGCAGGGGGAAACCATGCTCTGCTGGGTTGGGGGACATGGGCCCAGGTTCTGACTTCTTCCTACTCCCTATACCCATAAATACATAAATAAGGGCTGGGGTGTAGCTCGGTGTGAAGGTGCAGTCTCTGATGTCTCAATCAATCTATGAGTCAATCTGTTACCTGCCTGGTGATCCCAATCCGAGGCCGCAAACTGGAAGTGGCTGCATCCTGACCGCTGCCTCTTCTCAGTGGCTCCTGTGGGCTTCCCCAGGGGGTGGCCGTGTGTCCCCTCCTGCTTCCCCTGCCCAGCTCTGGGCATGAGGGAGTCGCTCCCGTGACTGGTTCCTGGATGGGAAACAGAAAGGGTGAGAATTTCCATCTATTCTTGCCAGATGTTTGAACTGGGGTCAAGACTTCCCAACAGAGCCTACGGATTCCAAATGAAATGTGTTATTTATTTATTTATTTATTGGTACTAAAGGGTCCCAAGTTCCAGCCTGCCCTGCCGGGGAGACCCCCCCTCCCCATGTGGCTGAGTAGTGATCCCAGTTCCCAGAGCCAGGGTTTCAGACCTGCTGCCTTGGGGGTGTTGGTACGCACAGAGACCTAGGCGTTCTCCCCGGAAACATGCCAACAAGATAGCAGTTCAACTTTGCTCCACAAATCAGCTCTTTTTGGGAGCGGGTTGGGATGACATAATTTATTAAACTCTTGGGAAAATAACAACAAAGTAACAACTTTGAAAAACATAGCAACAGGGCTAGATTGCCAAGCGATAACTTGTGTGGCAGAATTTCCACGGGTGCCTCCTTGGCAGAACCGGAAAGGTCTGAGGGACAGAAGCACTCAGAGCCTACCGGTGACATGCAGCCCTGCTGCTGGGGGCACGGGGGGCAGCCTTCGGAGTTGTCCCGGCCCGGGCTGCGAGCCTCCGATGGGTCTGTGTGTAGGTCCCAGTTTGAAGCCACAGCGACCCCTGGGCTGGACACACACGCACACCCAGGAGTTTGTGCACATACGAGGTGTGGCTGAAATGCACGGTGACTATTTAAATTTAAAAAATCATTGTCTTACAGTAAAAAGCCAGTGTCTGTGAATCTCTCTCAAAAATAGTCTTCCTCACTGTGAACACATGTGTGCTGTTGTCCTTGCTGTTTTCTGAGGCAGGACTGGGAGTTGTCTTCCCTGAGTGTCTTTCTGAGGGGTGATCAAAAATTCAGTGAATATTGTCGCTGCGTGCCACCCAGTGAAAAGTCAGGCTCAGAAGAATATGGCCGTGTGACCTTGTCCACCCTGTTTGTCAGTCTGGCACTGTGCAGCTCTTCCCCAGAGTCAGAGTGACACGAGCAGCACGCATTTGGAGCCGATGCGGGACATCGGGGTTGACAGTCACAGTGGATGACTTCCAGAACTGTGGCCGACAGTAGCCCAGCGGTGGGATACGGGTGCTCGAAGTGAGTTCGGGGGGATTTTGGGGGTCAGTGGCCTTGTGTCTTTTACATTTAAAAAAAAATTGAAGCAGTCACTGAATACTTTGGTCACACCCTGTACTATGTTGGCATGGAAGCTCACATTGAAGCTGTAGGAACCTTGGGCCAGGCACGTCCCATGCCCATGAGTCTGTGCACATGTGGGTGCCTTGGTTCCAAAGCGCACCCTGCGTGGACCTCAGATGCCTGCACAGGCACACCCCTCACCAGGAAACGGGCTGGAGCCAGTTCAAAGACTTCCTTGGGTAGGGCTGGGCAGGACTGGCCTTGGAGGGATCTCACGGTTTACCTGTTCTCTGTCCCCAAGACATGTTTCCACCTGAATCCTGAGCCCCAGAGTCAGTCAGGAGGGAGATTTGCAGACATGTGCTTCTAATGGAGCTTTAAATGGCTGCTTGTATTTTTTTGTTGTTGTTGTTGTTCTGGGGATTAAACTCAGGGCTGGTGTGCTGAGCCAAGTCCTCAGCCATTTATTTTTGGTCTTGAGATAGGATCTCGCCAAGTCACCAAGTTGCTGATCTTCCTGCTTCAGCCTCCCAGAGTGCTGGGATGACAGGCATGCACCGGCACACCTGGCAGCTCTGGGTGTCTTTTGGCAGCACGGGCTGCTGACTTTCCTCTTCTTTACCCCCAGCCTCTCCCGCGGTGTCCTTCGCACCCTCTCTCACAGCAGCGCCCTCACGCTGTCCTCACACCTACCACCTGCCACTGTTACCCACCGCTGCTACCACAGTTACTCACGTAGCTGCCACTCTTACCATCATTATCATCATCACCAACCTTTGCTACCAGATTTATCCACCGTGACAGCCACCATTACCACGGCTACTGCCATTACATCACCTCCGCTGTTACCGTGACTACCGCTGTCACCACGACTACCATCCTTACGTCACTACCATCATTACCCAGTCACTACCATCATTACCCACCATCACTCCCTGAAGGGCCCTCAAGGGTGGCTCGGCAGGGCCAGCAGCAGGATTCTAGGTGCTTAGTACCTGTCCTCCCCTTCGGACCAGCACTGGTTCTTGTGGAGCAATACCCTGCCATTACCGATAGATGTTGGGGACAGGTGAATCTATCACCCTTAGCCAATGACTTAGATGATATCATCTTTAAAAAAAAGTTTTCTTTCCTGGTGACAGATGCACTATAAAATGCATTGCTTGCAAGGGTAGACACAAGCTCAGGCCCCAAACGCCTCTTTGGGAGTAAGTCAGGCCTTTCATGCAGCCCTGCCCCATTCCTCATGAACCCCTGGGCCATGGTGTAGCGGCCCTGTAGGAGCCGCCCAGCTCTGCACCTCCACTGTGGCTTCCTGGACCATGTGGCCTCTCCAGGAAAGGGAGGTCCCGGCCAGATCCCTGCAGGCTTTGGGATGGGTTATCCCCCTAGTGGCAGCCCAGAGACCTAGACCCCAACTCTAGAACCAGTTGGGACACGGCTCCCCCCGTCCTCCGCCACCCGCATGGTCGCCAAGGCCTAGGACAGTGTTTCTGTGACTGCTACATTCTCTGCTAAACGAGTCAGCCCCCTAGGACACACGTGTTGTCAGCCACCAAGTAGGATTCAAATAGAAGCCAGGAGTGAGAGGTAGCACCTGCCTTTGGAATTGTAGATGGGATCATTCTCCTGAGCTTGCTCTCTGAGGAAGGAGGCACAGCAGATTCGTGGGTAGTCAGCATGGCTAGGTGGGAAACTGAGCCGCAGAGGGCTGTGCCTGCTCCGTCCCTTTTCTGATTTTTTTTTTTTTCCTTTTGGAAAGAGAAATGTTTTGGAATAGATTTTGGTCCAGCGAGCCTAGGTTTGGAGGGGTGACAGTCAGGGACAGTCTGTCCCCATCTAGCAGGTTAAGAAGTAGCCAGGTGAGTGGACCTGGTAGACAAGGGTCTTACCGAGCTGCCTGCAAAGCGGTCTCTTATTTTACTCATGTTTTGGGTCCATGAGTCAGATGGGACCTGTCCATCCAAGCTGTTCGCCTGAGAGCAGAGTGACAGCCTGAGGGTGCTATGGGGCCTGCCCGGGGGTCACGAGAGCCTTTGGAGGGGCAGTGCCACAGCCTTGCTGACCCCAGGAGCATGGCTTCAGTGTTGTCCTTCTGGATCTGGGTCTGGCCTGGTTTGGCCACCAAGGAACCCTCATAGCGGCAGCTGAAAGGCTGTGGTACGTGTTCTCCGATCACTTACTGTTCGCGCCTTGGCCTGGGCATGTCCCCGAGGCCTTCTCAGCACGTCCTGGCCAGACCTGCCACAGGAAGGGTTCCTCTGATCACCCAGGGGCAGGGCAGGGCTTGTGGCCTTGCCATCAGTTACCCCAGCTGGCTCCTCCAGACCCCCAAACCATTCCTCTGTCTGCGGGTAGGGACTGGTGGCAAAGGGCAGCAAGCTGGCAACACTGGCAGAAAGCTCACCAGCATCCTGCCAGGGAGATGATTAAGGTGAAGCCAGAAGTGGGGGAGGGAAGGCGGAGTCTGCTCCCATCCCCTGTGCTGTTTCCTGCCCGCAGCTTTAGGAGAGTCTCCTTCCCTAGAAGAACTTCTAGGCACTTTTTTTTTTTTTAAATGATGCTGGGGATGGACCCCGCAGGCCCTTCACATTGAGCTACACCAAGTTGCCTGTGCTGGCCACCACCATGCCATCCTCCTGCCTCAGCCTCCTGGAGTGCTGGGCTTACAGGTCTATGCCATCACCAGGCCTGGCTTCCGGTCTTTGAAGACACTTGTGTGCCCACTTTGGTGGCCCATCTGCTAAGGCTTGGACTGGCACAGAGGAGATTGCCACAGCTCTTATGCACATCTGCCAAGGGCTCCAGATTTTTAAGGTCTTTCCAGAACTACCAAAATAAATAAAAAAGACATTTCTTTTGATGTTCCACTCTAATTTTATGCTGTGTTATTCCTACTTCCCCTTTTTTCGTTCTGAGTACTGAGAGCGGGACCAGGGCCTGGCGCATGGAAGGCCAGTGTCCTGCTCCCGAGCTCCACCGGCACCGTCTCTCTCCTTCTGCAGCTGACAGTGAGGTCTTTCTGGAGCTGGACTGGGGATCCCAGGGGGAGTGGTGGCATGTGTCGGGGCTCCCCTCCCCGCTCTTCCCTCAGGAGCCACCTCAGTTTCTTTTCCTTCTGTATTCCTGGTTTGTTGTGCCCTCCCTGACCCCTCTAAATCACTCCACTGAGGTGGCCCAGGATGGGAAGGAAAGTCATTTCACAATATCTGCACCATTGCTATTAGAAACGGACCTGGCTGTCTTGGGTCAGGAGCACCTCATCTAACCGACGTGCCTTTTCTGTGTGGATCGGGTGAACTGGCGCCGTGGTCCCCAGACTCACAGCATGTCACACTGCGCAGAGCACATGGCCCTGGCAGCAGAAGAGAGCAGCCGTGCAGGGGCGCAGCAGGTCCTGGTATTCCTCCAGTGCCCCGGGCTGGACAGGGCCCAAGGTGAATGAGGGTCAAGTTGAAACTGAGCAAACAGCGGCCTCAGATAAGCACTGGCTGCTGTGGGATTGGGTGACCTTTGCTTGGGGGCGTCTTTGCAAAGGGCTGAGCTGGACCTTTGGCCTTTCAAATCCCTCTGCTCTGCTCCCACCCCTGCAGTGATCCAATGACCGAATATTCTGAGTCTGTCCTGAGGGCTGAGCCAGTGTGTCGCTGAACTGTGACATGAAAAACTCTAGACAAATTTAACCTTCACAGAGTGTGATTGAGCCAACAATAATTTTCCAATCAGGCAACACTTAGATCTGGAAGGAGCTCGGAGAGCTCAGCTCTGTGGCGTGGAGAAGCAGCAAAGTTGAGGGACAGAAACTGGAAAGGAGGGGCTGGAGGAATGGCTCAGCAGTCAAAACACTTGCCCAGCAAGCGCTAAGTGCCCAAGTTCGAATCCCCAGCACCACATAAGCTGGGTATGGTGGTGCATGCCTGTAATCCCAACACTCAGGAAGCTGAGGCAGGAGGATTGCTCTGAGTCCAAGGTCAGCCTGGGCTCCATAGTGAACACAGTTCCAGCCTGGGCTGCAGAGCGAGACCCTGTCTCAAAAAAAAAAAAAAAGAAAGAAAGAAAGAAAGAAAGAAAGCAAAAAGAAAAGAAAAAGAAATAAAGAAGGGTCAGTAGCAGATGATCAATTATAGCAGCGTGTGACTTATTGGACACAGTTTCATCATCAGCTGGCGGCCTGTGATTGACACTCCGCTAATTGTTACAGAATATATGTGTACATACTTCTGAATGAAGTCATCAGTTTTTATGCCATCTCAGTCAGTTTTCTGTGGCTAAAACACAATATCCAAGACTGGATGCTGAGTCATAAAGGCCGATAGTGGGTAATCAGTCATTAATTATAAAAATGATTAATAATTATAAAGAAAGGGCACTTCTTGCATACAGTTCTGGAGTTTGGAAAGTCCAGGATTGAGGGTTGGGACTGGTTGTGGTCGGGCCTCTGCAGAGTCCTGAGCCGAGCCGGGCATCCCGCAGTGGTGCTGAGCAAGCGTGCCAGGCAGAGTTCACCTTTATAACGAAGCCTTTCCCTCCAAGGTCCAGTAACTGATTCATTTGTGAGGTCAGAGCCTGTGGCATGAGCTTCCCCTCCCAGAGTCCTGACCTCCAAGTGCTGTTAGCCCCTGAATTTGAGGATTGCATGAATTCTGGGGCACCGACATTCAAACCCTAACGTTCCTGAAGGTGACCGTCTGTTATGTAGGAACTCAGATGACAGAGGCATCCTCAGGCCATGTTTAGTTTAATTAGCAAGACTTTACCACCTGGCACCAGACAACCTGCTGGGAGAAGTGGGGGAGCGGGCTGCTGGGGTGGAGGGGACCCGTGGGGCTGGGTCCTTCTTTCCACATGGTTCTCCAGACAAGGCGGCATGGCCTGGGGACTCCAGAGGACTGCGCTTGTTCCTTCTATGCCCGGAGGGCACCATACAGGCGGTCAGAGAGACAGTGGGGGATCTGGGAGACACACTCTCCTCCTCTGATGCCAGCCTCACATGGGACAGGCTGCCTGTTGGCGGGGCAGCAGCCTGGAGCCCCTGCAGGCGCAGAAGCCAGCATTGACTTCCGCTTCCCTCCTTTCTTCTGGTGCCCAAATAAGGAGACTTGACTTATTTCCTTGTGCTGACTTGGGCTCAAGCAGTGTTGGACAGATGGCAGGGGAAGACACCCCAGACTGCCCGTCTTTGGGTGCCACCAGCTCAAGGACTC
The DNA here is from genome assembly GCA_004027205.1 of Ctenodactylus gundi. NCBI lineage: Eukaryota > Metazoa > Chordata > Mammalia > Rodentia > Ctenodactylidae > Ctenodactylus > Ctenodactylus gundi. The sequence continues at coordinate 13,146 of PVKB01004760.1, forward strand.
ACAGAGGTGGCTGTAGTGGCTGCCAGCTGTCCTGACTCCCGCACCTCCCAGCTTGCAAGTGGCTATAAGTAGCCTGTGCCCCTGTGGTCAGACCATGGTCAGGCAGTCAGCCTCGTGCTGGTCCTGGAAGTGGGTGGTGAGGAGGAACCAACCCAGCCCCCACGCCCGCAGTCCCGCAGCCTCCTGGGGCGAGATGAGACACACAGCCCAGACGAAAGACCCTGGTGCCCCAAGAGGACGATCAAAGGCTGCTGGGCCAAGGACAGATGCGTGGTGTGGGCGGCTGCCATGGAGGATATTTTAACCGGATCCCACTGGTTTAAAAGCCAAAAAAGCCCCAGGGATCTGCTGAGGGTTGGACAGTCACTGTGCCCTGGATCCTGCCTGTCTCCAAAATCAGCACCATTTCCCAGGGTGCTCCGGCCGTGGGCCATACCTGTCGCCCTCCTCCCTGCCTGAGCTGTACTTCCTTCCTGGAGACAGAAAGGCTGCCCATTCATGGCACAGACCCACTTTGCTCATGGAGCATGGTGGGCCCCCCCCCCCCAGAGACCCAGAGCTTTGACTGGGACAGTGCAGGGTGGGTGGGACTTGGGTGAGTCAGCTGATGGAGGAGACAGACCTGCTGGTTGGAAGGCTGGCCCTCTGCTGTCTGTCTGCCGCGTCCTTTCTTTAGCAGGCAGTGACCATTTAAAATACACTGGGACAACAGGAGGTGTGGCCCCTGTTCCTGGGCTGTGGGGACAGCCACACTGGGCATATTTATTTTGAAAATGTCTGGTGCGCCGGCAGTGAAAGCACCGCCTGATCCCAGGGCGCCGTGCCCCGCTGCTCCTACTGTCTGAGGACTTGGAATCTGGGTTAGCCATCAAGGTTGCAGGCTGGGAGGTTGGTCTCGGCAGGGCACGAATGCCAGCGTGTCTCTTACTGAGCACATTTTCCTGGTTTAAGCGTTCACTGGGTTCTCAGTCACACCCTGCAGCCCTGCCGGGAGCAGCAGGTAGTCAGGCCCTGCTTCTGTATTCGTGGTAACTTCCTAGAACACAGCTGTCAGGGAAGATGAGAACCCAAGTCCCCACCGGAAACCAAGCCTCAGGTGTCTCCAGGGGAGTGGGTTCTCCTTCTCCGCGGGGCGCCGGGCAGCGGAAGACAGCTCTGCAACGTCTGCGCCCAGATTCTGTGACATCACTAGGCATGGCCCTTGACCTTGACCTTCCTTTTCCCTTGACCTCCTGTGGGTGCAGGTGGGCACCAACCTTGTCCTCTCTGGACCGCAGCTAGCTGGTGTTGGACTGACGCTCTGCTGCCACCCACTCGTCAGTCCAGTTTTCCTAACTTAGAGGTTGGCACTGGCGTGACTACTGGCAGCCATCCTCCCTCGTGAAGGTCACTTTGGGCACACACACGCTGTTCCCGTTGTGCCTGCTGACACCTGGCCCTCCTGTCGCTGCAGACCCAGCCTGGGAGAGGAAGGAGACATGGCTGCCCGGGTGGAAGCATGGGGAGTTCACTTAGGGACAGCAGGGGGCCACGCTCACAGACACACCCAGGGTTGCCCCAGCTCTCTGCCAGCTGGAGCAGGATGGGTTTTTCCTCCTTGAGGACTTGTAATGTCCTTAGGATTCAACCTTCCCGTATGATGCTGTGCCCTGGTCACTCTGCCTGGCGACTCGAGGGGCCCCATGAGGCGTCACTGAGTGAATCTGTGGAGATGCCAGTGCTCTGCTCACTTCCCCAGGATGCCAGCTGCTCCTCCTGGGAGGAGTGAGGCCATGTCTCTGTGCTCCACACCCCAGCCCCAGCCCCAGGCAGCTGCTGGTGAGAATTCTGTGGCTGGAGATCTCTGTTCTGATTTTTTATTTACGTGGTCTTACATAACATCTTTTGTGCCCGACGTCTTGCACTTACCGTAACTCGTTCACATTGTAGTAGGTGTTGGTACTTTTTAAGGCTGAGTAATATTCCGTGGTAAGAACATACTACACTTTGCTTATCTATTCATCGGTTTGGAGACAGCTGGGTCATTCCCGATTTTAGGCTGTTAGAAACAATGCTGCGAGCCATATTTGTGGGCAGGTTTCTCTATGGAAATACAGTGTCCTTTTTCTCAAGTGTATTCCTAGGGGAAGACTCCCTAGGCCATGTAGAATGCTAGCCTGGCCTGGGAGGCACCTCCAGGCCGGTTTCCACACTGGCAGCACCCCCATCTGCCCCCCCCCCAAGTGGGTGAGGACTCCCGCTCCCTGCACCTTGCTGATCCCGCCCGTTGTCTGTTTCGTGCGGCTCCCCACGGGTGTGGGCGGTGCCTCACTGTGGTTTTCACTGGCATTCCCACGACCACTAACATTGCGCCATGTGCTTCTGGGCCATCGTAGAAACATGCCTTGGGGATCCTCTGCCCTTGTTTGGTCAGGCTGGTTTTTTTTGTTTTTTGTTTTTTGTTTTTTGTTTTTTTTTTTTACCGAGTTTAAGAGTCCCTCGTACAGGTGTGTGATTTGAAGGACCGCCTTCCTGCCCTGGCAAGGTGTATGCCTTCACTTTCCTGGTGGGGTCTTTTTGAACATAAGAACTTTGAGATCCAGTGTGTCTTTTTTGTTTGGGGCGTCCTAAGAACCTCTGGCGCAACGAGAACATAGCAGGTGCGCACATCGGCCTGGAGGGACAGGCCGCCCAGCAGGATCGGCTGCTGGCTTCTCGAGTGTGGGAGCTCCCCCGTCTCCTGTTTGCTCTGCCGGGTGCTTCTGCAGTGTCACCTCTCTGAGGTGACTTTGAGGGTCGTACTTCTTCACTAATGCATTAAGCCGGTCAGTCTGTCTTCCGAAAAGGATTGGCTGACCCTCCTGTTAGTCCGGAGCCATGCACACATGACCGAAAGGGGGACCTCGCTTTTGAGGAGAGCTCAAGTCCTTGTTGGCCGGGATTGGGTATCCTCTCAAGTCCTGCACACTGTGCAGGTCGTGGTGGTGTATTCCTGCAATCCCAGCATTCTGGGAGCCTGAGGCAGGAAGACTGCAAGTTCAAGCCCAGCCTGAGCAATTTAACCTAACAGGACCCTGCCTCAAAACATGAATAGTACCAAAAGGGCTGGGGGTGTAGCTCCATGCAAAGGCCCTGGGTTCGGTCCCTAGTACCACAAAACAGATAGACCGGCTGACTCTCATAATGCCCCTCAGGCCCTAGGGACCCATCTCCAGCCTCCTGCGGCGGAGGAGAGGTCTTGCCCTCGCCCTGGTGCCAGCTCCACACAGTGCTCCCAGTTTGGGCACATGGGTCAGCCTAGCATGCCTGGGCCCATTTGAGACAACTCCTCAGTCCCAAGGTGACACCACCATGGCCGTGCTGCGTGTTCACACGTTCGTCGTGACTGTGGGAGTCTCCCACCGGAGGGCAAAGGGAGCAAGATGGCGAGTTGTCTGGCCGGCCAGCCGGCCCTCCCCACCCTGCCAAGGAGCCGGACCCTGGACAACCGCAGCCTTGCCATGCACTCACAGGTGGGAGTTGAGGGTCCTCCTGGTGCTCCCCCAGCCCCAGGGACATCAGGGATGCAGGCCTGGTGCCTGGTGCCTTGTGTCCGGGGCCAGGCCTGCAGAGCTGGCAGCATCTCAGGCTTCTTGCCTGAGCCCTCAGCAGCCGCTAGGAGGATGCTCGTGTGGAAAGGCTTTGCTTTTTCCGGTTGGGTATGTTTCCTCGCGATGAGCTACTGGGTGTCTTTCCCTTAGATCTGTGTTAAGGCTCTTGGCCTTTCTGGGACCTTGGAATCACTGAGGGGCATTTAAACATGCCAGGATGCATTGCACCCCACACTGATTCAGGTATTTTGGCTTTTAACTTATTTTTGCAATACTGGGGGTTAAACACGGGGCCACAAGCCAGCCCATTTTTATTTTGAGATAGGGTCTCCCTACATCGTTAAGTCACCCAGGCTGGCTCGAACTTGTGACCCTCCTGCCACAGCCTCCCAGAGTGCTGGGATAACAGGCCTGTGCCACCGCCCTGACCAGATTCCCGTGGCTGAAAGCAGTCAGGAGGCCTGTGCTGTCACCTCGGCCCTCTGGGGTCCAGTCTGCCATGATTTGTGACGTAGGAAAATACCTCGTTGCATGGTTGAAAAAGGAGGGAATACGTCAGGGCAGTCTCTCGTTAGGCACCCCTAAGTGGTGTTTCGTGGGAAGCGGCTTTGAGTGAAGAGGCAGAAGCGCGCAGCCGGGGCGCCGGGGCGTCCGCGTGGAACTTTACTTTGGAACTTTGATTTTCGCTGGCGAGCTGGTTTCCGGTCCCCTGGATGTCGGAGCCCCTCGCCGCCTTCCCGGGGCCCGGGTTGGGATTTCACCTCATAAATGAAACAGAGGGAGGAAGGGATAGGTGGGCGAGCCCTTCCTCCTGGCCAGAGCGCTGGAATGTGGGACCGGGAATGGGGACATCGGCGGGGCGTTGGGAGAGGAGGGGAGGCGCGGCTGGGGTGGGACGGCCGCGGTCAGGGCTCGTCTGGGGGCCACCGGGAGGGGCATCCGCCTGCTGGCGTGACCAGCTGCCTGCGTTGAGGCGGCCTGGAGGGCCCCAGGGCGAGTCTCTCTATCACCCGTGATGCAGCACACCTAGAATCCCACCGCTCAGGAGGCCGAGGCAGGAAGATCGTTGTGAGTCCAAGGCCAGCCTGGGCTCCGTTGTGAGTTCAGGACCTGCCTGGGCCGCAAAGCGCAAAAAACAAAAGCTAGGGCAGCGTAGGCAAACTGGAACTTGGTCGCCCTGATTGCTGGCCAAGAGACTGCCGGTTCCTCGCTGACAAGTTTTGTTTTGTTTGCTGTAGTAGAGATCAAACTCAGGGCCTAAGCCCTGAACTAAATCCCCAGCTATGGCCTTCCTTCCTTTCTTCCTTTTTTAAAAATAAAATAAAAATATATGTATATATATGTATATGTATATATGTATTGAAGTAGGATCTTGCTAAGCTGCCCAGGCTGGGCTTCCCCCAACCTCCTGCTGCCTCAGCCTCCCACAGAGCTGGGATGACTGCGCTTTCCAGCAGGCTCACCTCTCGTTTTTTTCCCCCCATTTTTTGTTTTTGGTGCCAGCTGTTGAACCCAGGGCCTGTGTGCCCATCTATATCCTTAATCAATTATTTTGGTTTTTCTTTTGAGACAAGGTCTTGCTAAGTTGCCTGATTACCTAGGCTAGACTTAAAGAGGCAGTCCTCCTGCCTCAGCCTCCCAAGAGTACCAGGATTACAGGCCTGCACCGCTAGGACTGGCCTCGCTTTTTTTTCTTTCTTTCTTTCTTTCTTTCTTTCTTTTTTTTTTTTTTTTTTGCCAGTGCATGAGGTTACGTAAGGTCATGGGCTTTCTTGGGCAGGTTCGTCAGGGCACATGACATGCTGGAGTCGTTTTCCACCTTCACCCCTGTGTCCCGTGCCCCCCTCTTCAAGCCACACGGTCCTTGGGGTCTCCCTGTGTGTAATGGCCATGTTCACACCCCACTTCTTCCTGACCTCTCATCCAATAACAGTCTTCCTTCTGCTCTCTTGTCATCTTTTTTATTTTATTTTATTATTTTTGAGACGGGGTCTCACTGCACAGCCCAGGCTGGTCCTGAACTCACTGTGTCGCCCAGGCTGGCCTTGGCCACAGAGCAATCCTCCTGTCTCAGCCTCCTGAGTGCTGGGATTATAGGCCTGCACCACCACGCCTGGCTTATGTGGTGCTGGGGATTCGAACTCGGGTGCTTAGCACTTGAGTTAGCGCTTGATAGGCAAGTGCTTTAGCTGCTGAGCTGTTCCTCCATCCTGCACTTACTGTTTTATATATTCGTGATGATAGTCATTCTGACTGGGTGACGTGGAGTCTCAGTGTAGTTTTGGTCTGTATTTCCCTGATGGCTAACGACGCTGAACACATTTTCTCTTAATTCTTGGCCCCTGGACTTCCTCTTCCGAGAAGTCTCTGTTCACTGCTTTTGCCTATTTACTGATTAGGCTGTGGTAGTTTGGTGGGTTTTGAGCATTTTTATATATCCTAAACGTCAGTCCTCTGGTGGGAGAGTAGCTGGCAGGGTTTCCTTCTCATTCTGTCGGCTGTCTCTGCACCGTGTTGGTTTTTCTTGTTGTACAGAAACTTTTTAATGTGATGTTCTCCCGCTGATTGATTCTTGGTGTTACTTCCTGCGCCTTTGGAGTCCCATTCAAGAAGTCTGTGCCGGTGTCTGTGTTTCCCTCTCCCAGTCTCAAAATGTCAGGTCATACACCTAGGTCTTTGATCTGTTTTGAATTGACTTCTGCCCAGGGTGAGAGATAGGGGATTGGTGTTAATCTTCTACCAGTGGATATAAAGTTTTCCTGGCATCTTTGGCTCCTTTGTCGGGGGTCTGCCCTTTGGTCTACCAGTCTATCTCGGGCCAGTGCCATGCTGGTTTTGTCACTCTGGTTTTGTGGTGTTGTCTGGGAATGAGTACAGGGGTGCCTCTCACCTGCCTGTTGTCACTTACAGTTGCTTTTGGCTATTCTGGATCTTTTGTGTTCCCATATGAATTTCAAGATTGCTTTTTCTTGTTCTGAGAAGGCTGCCGATGGGCATTTAGATGGGGATTGCATTGAATCTGTAGATCACATTGGTAATATGGCCACTTGGATAATATCAGTTGTGCCAGTCCATGAACATGGATCTCTTTCCATCCTCTAGTGTCTCTTCAAGTTATTTCTCCACTGTTCTGAAATTTTCATGGTCAAGAGTCTTTCATTTTGTTGGTTATATTAACCCCCAGGTATTTTATTTTTAAACTGTCGTGAATGGGAGTTTGGATTTCTTTTTTCAGCTGCTCTGTTACTGATGTTGACTCTTTGATGTTGGTTTTACATCCTGCTACTTTGCTTACTTTTTAAAGTCAGCTCTAAAAGTTTTCTGATGGAGTGTTCACAGTCTCCTAAGTATAAGATCCTAACATTTGCAAATAAGAATAAATTGACTTTTTTCTTTTCCTACAAATATTCCTCTTATTTATTTTGCCTAATTGCTCTAGTTAAAATTCAAGAACTCCAGCAAATCAGAAGTGACAGGAGTAGCCATCCTTGCCTTGTTCCAGATTTTATAGGAAATGCTTTTCGCCTTGTCCCATTCAGAATTATGTTGATTGTGGGTCATATGCAGCTTTTACCATATTGAGGGATGGTCCTCTAACACATGCTATGTTCTGGGCCTTTATCACGAAGGGATGTTGAATTTTGCCAAAGGCCTTCTTCTAAATCAACGGAGATGACCATGCATGTGTTTCTGTTTAAGGGATGCATTACCTTTATTGATTTGCATGTGTTGAGCCCAGCTTTAATTTTTGCTCGCAGGAAATTAGGGGGCAGGAAAGGGAAGGAATAAAGGTGTGTGGGGTAGGAAGGAAGCCTGACCTCCCTGTGGTGGTGATTTTGAAGCTCTGATGTCTATAACTCTGGGTTTATGTTTACCTAAGGCCTCTGTTGTAAGGAGGAGATTCACTGAACACACAGCCAGCACAGAGGGTAGGGAGTGAGCCAAGGGGTGGCTAGAGGAGGTAGCCACAGAGGGGAAGAAGCAGGCAGGAAGTGGTATCTCCTTCCCCCTGAAATGAGAGTGACTCAGAAGGCTGAGAGTGTGGCCTTGGCTGTGCCCTGTTGCCTTCGGGGCTTGATAACAACAAATGTCCTGGACATGTTTGTGGAATTAAATCAGCCAACAGGAAGTGCGCGGTGATTATCTGACACCAAGGGCAAAGGGTTATGAGTGTTTACATGAAGATCACCAGCGTTACGTTATTTAAAGATATTGTCAGAGATATAGAACATGCACTCAGAGTATTAATAATCCCAGAATAATCTAAAAACGTGTTTATGAAAGAAACCAAAGCATTGCTTTGTATTTGGGTTCAGGGCTTGCTGTCAAAGGCCTCTTGGATTCAGGTTTGATTCCAGTAGCAATACCAGAGTCAAGAAAAAGGTGACTTTCTTCTGTGTAGGTGACACTGAATTCATGTGGCTTAGGGAGTGGACTCAGTGGACAAGAGACAAGTGGAAGAGAGAAATATTGAGTGTCAGCTGAGTTACACAGGAGTGACAGATGACCCCAAGTTCTTAGCAGTGAGCAGTGACAGAAATTGATTTCACTCCTGTTCCATATACCCAGGTGTGACATTTTGAGAATCCCAGGTGGAAGGGACCATCCCTAGCTGGCTCTTTACTGTGGAAGGGACAAGAAAAGGGAGCCAGACAGTGCGTAAAGCTTCCACTGGGGAGGGGCATGCCTCACTGGGGAAGGGCAGATCACATGGCCGTGTGTGATTTTAGTGGAGTCCCCATGGAGGCCACTGTGATCCATCACAGAGTCATCACAGATTGAAGAGCACCAGCCTATGAGTCACTTTCCCATCACTGGGGTAGAATACCTGACACCAGCCACGTAAGGGAGAAGTCAATTCAGTTTGGGCTCCCAGTTTTGGTGAATTCAGTCCAAGGTTTCCTGGCTGCAAGGCAGCGATGGCATGATGGGAGGGCAGCTGCCCGCATCCTGACGGACAGAGCGCAATGAGCAGGAAAGATCTGGGGACAAGAACATTCCCTTCCTGGTCACTCCCCCAGTGACCTGACCTGGTCACTCCCCCAGTGACCCGGCCCCTCCAGCCAAACCTCACCTACCAGCAGCACAGTCAAGGCCAAATCCATCGATGAACGAATCCATGACAATTGCAGCACCCCTGTGCTCCAGTCACGTTCCGGAAGCCCCACCTCTTAGCAAACAAGACTTTTGGGGGACATTTGCTATGGAAACCCTCAGAACCAGTGACACTTTCTGAATGATCTCTGTCCCCCTGTTAGCTGCTTCTACCTTCTCCTCTTTTTGTGGCACTGGGGATTGAACCCAAGACCTTCACACTGACCTTCATCCTAAGCCCCCTTTTTAAAACTTTGAGACAGAGTGGGGTGGGCTGAGACTTGTGATCTTACTGCCTCAGCCTCCCAGAGCACTAGGATTCCTGGAATACGCTGCCACGTCTGGCTCCGTTAGCCACATCTTCCAACTTCTGACTTTGTGCCCTGTCTGTGACACTTTCACAAACTTCAGCAGTAACCCAGCAGCCCAATGTCACCTGTGTGTGTCTTATAAGACTTTGGATGTGGGGATGATGCGGGCAGAGTGACAGAACCACGAAAGGCAAAAGAGCAAAATCCTGCTGACTTGGGACCTTTGCCCTGAGCCAGCGCGCGCGCTTCTAGCCGAGTCATGGAATCTGGTAGATACTCCGGGCAGGGGACAGTGCCATGCTGTCCGAGGTGGCGAAGTCCATGCTGTTGCTTCTTGGTTTGTTTTGGATCTGAACTTGACTCCTTAAAGGGAAAGCTTGGATTTCTGGCTTTATTTTTCCTTTCCCAGGGCACTTTGCACTGGACCTTCCAAATGAGGCCTTCCCTATAGGCCCGCCTCTCTCTTCATGGTTCCCGCTGCTACAGTGAGGTGTCCACGCTGTGCCTGTAGGTTGTAGGGGTTTCCACGTTTCCACGTCACTTAGTTCTGAGGTCCCCACAATTTTGATTCAACCATTCAGAGATGAGACTGGTGTTTTGAAAATGTGCCCCAGAGATTCTCTGAGGGTCCCTCCAAGTTGAGCTATTGAACAAATGACTTACGTAGTCAGGGGTGGACCTGACCTGCTTCTGGCCAGCGCAGGCTGGGAGCTGCCATGGCCCACACCTCTGGGCTGGGCGCTGGTGAAGGGCCATAGGACCAGGCCAAGCAGGCCCAGAAGCAGACTGTGGGTGCTGCATCTTCCTACCTCCCTTCTGGCCCCTGATGTGAAGATCCCATCGATAAGGTACCCTGTAGACACGCGGATGGGCGGGGACGGCGGGGTAGAGGACCCACAGCGCCAGCCTTTGTGCTGTCTCTGGGGCTCCAGACATGTAGGGTGCAAGGGTGCACCCCACGGTGACACACACATGAGCGTCATGAATGAGGCCACATTTAGCAGGCTCTACTGGGAGGGTTCCGTTCTGACGTGTGGAGATTACAATACCAACTCCAACATATTGGGGGAGAGAGCAAAGCAAGTTAACTCATACAGGCAGGGAGAGACTGTAATCCCAGTGCTCTGGGAGGCTGAGAATTTGAACCCAGCCTGGGCAACTTAGTGAGACCCTGTCACAAATTGAAAAAAATAAATAAAGGGGGGTGTATGGAGACTAGGAGTGTAGTTCAGTTCAAAAGCCCTGGGTTCCATTCCTAATACTGGGAAAAACAAAACAAGGAGCTTAAAGTGTTTTTACACTTACAGCTTTAGTTTTGATGTGCCTCCAGTTTTTGGAGAAAATGACTACCAGGATTACCACCGCGGGATCCCCAGAGCCAGCCAGGCTGCATACAGGTTTTTCCTGTTCTTCCCCAGCTTCCTTCTGAGGTCCCCTGGCAGCTGCTAGAGGGGCCACGCCTGGCCCTGGCCCGGAGGGGGGTGGCCCTGTGCCCAGGATCACTGCTGCCCGTGGGTGACAAGCCCGAGGTCAGAGAGCCACTCCTGCCGCTGAGGCTGCGGTTTCTTGGTAGAGGGTGGGGCCAGCAGGAGGCCCAGTGTTGGCGGGAGTCTGTGGCCAGGCATTGGGCAGCCTCTGCCTCACCCAGCTGGTACCTCGCTAGAGGGCGGTGTTTTTGTCCAGTTTTATTATTATTTTTGTGGTTCTGGGGTCGAACTCAGGACTTCACACTGAGCTACATTGCCAGCCCCTTCCCCCTTTTCTTTTTTTATCTTGAGACAGGGTCTTGCAAGGTTGCTGAGTTGCCCAGGCTGGGCTAACCCTCCTTCTTCAGCCTCCCAGAATACTGGGATTACAGGCTCGTGCCATGGGGCTCAGCCTCATTTTATATTTTTAAACCAGGGCCAGACGTTTTCTGTTGTGGATTCGTGGTGCCAACTCTTGTCTGACAGCTTTTTGTGCAAAAGGACAGGTGTCCTCCAGTGTCGTCCCCCAATCCAGGGTGCTGGTCACATCTTGAGGGCCTGGCGGCACGTGGCCACCAAGTCACCAGGGCTCCAGGTTGCTGTGCTGAGCTCCCCTCACCATGTAGACACACAGCCAGGAGGGAGAAACATGGCCAGCCTTATCACCCAGCTGCCCCAGGGGCCAGCCACATCCCCAGGCACTGAGCGCTGGTGGCCTGTCCTTCCTGTTTTCCCCTTGGCTCTCTCCTGTCACTCTCTTGGTGGCCCTCAATACCCCACCCACCCAGCTCAGCCCTGGTGTCTACCTTCTCTGAGTCCCAGAGCCTGTCAGCCGGTTGGGGTGGGTGGCAGGAGCCTTGTCTGAGCACTGTTCCCACAGCTGGCCGGTGGCTCCCTCGGGGCTGGGCCTGTCCCTGCACCCTGTAGTCCCTGACAGGGCCTTTGCAAAGTGACCACTCACCCGCGTGGGCACTTGTTTGATAAAGGGAGATTGATGTGACAGCAGTCACCGGAGCCCTTTCCCCTAATCCCCTGGCCCTTCTGAGGCCACCTCTTCCTGGCTGGAGGCTTCCCCAGCTGCTGGCATCCAACTCTGGCCCAAGCACCATCCCACCCAAAGGTGACTGCCCTCCTGCGTGTGTCCCCGGAGATGTCTGTCATTCCCCTTCCACCACTTCCTACCTTGCCTGAAGGGTTAGAGGCCCTGTGGCTGTCTCCACCGGTGACTGTCACAGGCGAGACCTCCTGAAGGAGCTTGTGTGACATTCAGGTCACACGTCACTGGGATGGACAGAATGCATACGTGTGTGCGTGTATGTGCACGTGTTTATATATACACACACGTACTGCTCTAGTCTCCACAGTGACCCCACAGGGTAGGGGTAAGGACGTAGATCCCCTTTCGCAGATGAGGAAAACGAGGCAGGCAGAGGTTAGGTTACTTATCTGCCACAGTGCCAGAACAGCAAAGCTGGGATTTGATTCTGGAGACAAGTAGCATTGGTTCAAAAGGAGCCAGAGCTTTTGTCCTTTACCTGAGCTCGGGAAAGTGCATGTCTCCAAAACAGGGCCTGCTCGGGGGCATTGTCACGGAAGCCAGTTTACAGAAAACAGTTGTCTAGATCCCTGATGTGTCTGTGCTGATTTCATTTAAGCTAGGGAGCCTTGTGCCTGCTAAGCGACAGCCTGGCCTTCCACCCCCAGGGCAGCCCCTGCCTTCTGTTCAGCGGTGCAGCATGGAGGCCATTTTAGGTCATAGATGTCCAGAACCCAAGCGCCAGGCAACTTGTGCCTCACTGTGTCAGCCGTCAGCCGTCAATGACCCAGGTCTCAGCTCAGTCCTGGCTCCAAGTGGAGCTCCCCACTGAAAAGGAAACCTAGTTTCCCTGAGCTTCCCAGAGCCTTCCAGAATGTTCCAGAACTTCAGCAGTCCGTCTGGGACCACAGAGGAAGAAGGAACTAAGGCAGGTGTGTCTCACCTGCAGCCCATTCTCTTTTTAAAATTATTTTTAAAATGTTATAAGGGAAAATTTTAAGAAGAAAGGTTTAGTACTTATATGTGTATATGAATATATATTTTATATGTGGCCCAAGATAGCTCCTCTTCCGTTAAAAAAAAAGGGGGGGGGGGCAAAAGGGCAGAAACATGGCAGGTCACGGGTGGTTGACAGCTGAATGAAGGCCTTACACAGTGCCAGGAGCCTCCGGTATCTCTGGTTCTGCTAATCCTGCTTGCCTCAGCCTCGGCCTCACTCCGTTCATAAATCACTTTTTTTATGGCTTTCTTCCAGAGGAGCCTCTTTCTTCTGGAAGCTTCTATGGTAGTGCTGTTTGTACCACACAAGGAGCCTCCCTGTTCCTTGACTGTACAACTTCCCTCTGATTGAGTCTCGGAAGTTGGGAGTCTCTCTCTCCAGCTTTTCCCTTGTTCCACCATGAAGCTGGCATCTAGTTGGGAGTTCTCTAAAACTTGTTCAGCAGGAAAGGGCCTGGTGAGAAGGAGAGCAAGAGTGGCCATCTTGTTTCTGTTTAACTAGGAGTTGGGGTCCCCCAGGTGCCTACCAGTTCTTGTTGACAGTGAGCACCTCTGATCTGGCAGCGGCTGCTACTGCTTGGGTCTGGGGAAGCTTTCCCAGGGTTGAAAAGGAACCTGTGTGCGACATTCAGTTAGAGACTATGAAGTGTGCAGGAGCCCTGAGGGCAGCAGCCTCAAAGTGAAAATGACAGGCGCCCCAGGACCCCATGGCAGTGGGTGTGACAGGGTCCCTGAGACCAACAGGGATGCTGGTGTCTAGAGCAGGTGAAGCTTTGACAGAGGCTTCAGCATGTGTGTGTGTCTTACTTGCCCTCCGTCTACCAGTGCTTTCACCGTGGGTCACCGTAGCTGCAGCCTGTGTCAGTCACCTTCCTGTCCCTGGGACCAAGCAGCTGACACCCACAACTCAAGGAGATGGGGTTTATTTTGTCTCGTGATTCTTAGAGAATCTTGATTTTTTATTTTTCTTTGTGGCACTAGGGAACAAGCCCAGGACCTTCATGCTGAACTATATCCCCAGGCTTTTGTGTGTGTTCGCGCGTGCATGCATGCGTGTGTGCGTGCGTGCGTGCGTGTGTGTGTGTGTGTGTGTGTGTGTGTGTGTGTGAGTGATAGGTTTTCACCAAGTTGCTAAGTTGTCCAGACTGAGATTGAATTTGGGATCCTCCTGCTTCTGCTTCCCACAGTGCTAGTATTACAGGCCTGTACCACCGGGCGTGGCTGTGAGAGCGTGGGAGGGATGGGTAGGACATTTCAGATCTAAGTCATAACAGAAAAGAATGACAAATTCTTCCACCTCTGACCTCTGTCCCTTGGTGTCCCTTGGACTCTGTGCACGTGGGGCAGGTGAAATTGCAAGTGGCTCCCAGCTGTGTGACCTCAGGCGTAGCCCTGATCTCGTGAGCACACATGATTCGGGTGTGTCACATGGGAGCTTCTTTGATAGAAACAAGACCAGGGTTCGACGTTCAAGGCTCCGGGAGCTTGTGGCCAGGAGTAGTTTCCTCCACACTCTTGAGAACATCTGGTATTCAGAATAGACTCTGAGCAGTGGAGACAGTTACTCTTTGGCGTGTTCGGCGATTTTGTCTTCTCCATAAAAAGTCAGACCTTTCCATCTCATTGATTCCAGATGCCTTCATAGCCAGGCATGGTGGTAGAGGCCTGTAATCCCCAGCACTCTGAGAGGCTGGGGCAGGAGAACCTCGTGATTTTGAGCCCACCATAAGCAGCCTAGCTACCTAGCAAGGGCCTGGCTTAGAAAAAAATCAGGGACTACAGGGGCCAAAGAACTTGGAGGCACAGCTCAATGCAAAGGTGCTGAGTTCGATCCCTAGTACAAAACCAAGCGTCTTTATAATCTAGGAGTTTTAGAGCCGCCAGTTTCTCCTGCATGGATGACGTACAGATGAGCAAACATGATTGGCTGATCTATAACCCCCAGAAAGTTGGGGACTCCTCTCTTTTCCTTAGCGTTTCAGCAATGCCTGTATACTTTGATAATGTAGCCAGTGGTGTCCAGCCCCTGAAGGCAGAGGAGCTGCCTGTGCCCTGCACAGCCTCAGGGCCTGGTGATCTGTTTTATGGAAAAAGACCTTAGATTGGATTTGCCAGATCTCTACAGAAGACTTTAAGCCCAGACTCTGCTGATTCTTGTGGGTTTGAGGAAGCCACGCCACTGCAGAAGTAGACTGTCCACACTCACTAGGAGTGTTTGCTTGTTTGTGGTGCTGGAGATTAAGCCCAGGGTATTAAACATGCCAGGCAAGGACTCTGTCATTGAGCCACGCCCCCATCCCAAATGTGGTCCTGGGGCCCATCCCAGACCTGTACACTGAGCTACAGCCCCAACACGCCCCTCCCTTTTTTTGAGACAGAGTTTTGGTAAGTCACTAAGCTTCTCAGGCTCCTGGAACTTGGTGACCCTCCTGCCTCAGCTGTTCCAGAGTGCTGAGATTACAGGCCTGTGGCATGGGACCCAGCTCCAAAGGTATTTATTTAATGGCAGAGCTCAGTGCTGGGCCTCTGAGGTAGAGGATGTGGGACCAGTGGCATCCGGACCTCCAGGGCCGCTGCTGGGGGCCTGCCAAGTGGCCTGCCTTCCCGTGCTGGCCATCATTCATGATAGGGCAAAACAGTGCCTAGCAAGGATGTTTTCAGGCTGCGTGGGCCTCTCTGGCTTGGCTCCGAATTTTGGTATTTTAGAAGCTACCACATTGCCCAGCCTGGCATGCAGAAAGTGCCTCCCGCCCACTTCCCAGTTGGCACAGCAGATCTTAGATGCTGTTTCCAGAAGGTCCCCTGTGCCACATTCTTCTTGCTGCCCACCTTCCTGGTATGGCTCCAGTGAGGCTCGTGTGGCCATCAGGTGAGGACGGGGGTGGGGGGGTTGAGGGGGGACCCTCTTGCCTCAGCAGGTTACCAGCTCTGGGCACCAGGCCTGACTTGTCCAGGCCCAGAATATGCAGCCCACAGCTGCCGGCTGTGGGAGCAGAGACTGTCACCACCGGGTGCAGGTGGCAGGTAGAGGGCAGAAAACGCTGAGTAGCAGCATCTTGCTTCATGGCAGCCGCTGTCACCCCTGCACGGACACCCACTCTGCAGGTGCCCCAGAGGCCTGTGCCACAGCCATCTCTGGCCACAGAGCTGTGGAGATTGTGGTTTCTGGGCTGTGACCATGTGGTGTGTGCAACAATTCCGTGTCCCAGAAATGCAGGCATGCGGCATTTGACTTTTAGGTTCAAGGCTGAGGATGGCCTAGGATTTGGCAAGGATTTATACTGGGTTCTTGGGATGCTGAGAGCCTAACTCAAGTCTGTTATTCAGGGACAGGAACAGGATCAGGATGCTTTTGTCTCTCTCTTTCTCTCCCTCTCTGTCTCTCTCTCTCTCTCTCTCTCTCTCTCTCTCTCTCTGTCTCTCTCTCTCTGTCTCTCTGTCTCTCTCTCTCTCTCTCTCTCTCTCTCTCTCTCTCTCTCTCTTTTTCTTTTGCAGTTCTAGAGATTAAACCCATCCCTGAGCTACACCCCTAACCCATTTGAGACAGGTTCTCACTGATTTGCTGAATTGCCCAGTCTGGGCTCAAAGACATGATCCTCCCGCCTCAGCCTTCCAGATCACTGGGATTACCAGTGTGTACTCCTTTCTACCTGAATGAAGTGTGCTTTTTCACACACGTGGGCTCCTGGTTCTGGTCTTCCCTGCCACGCACGTGGCACAGGTGACCTATGGTGGCTTGAGATTTTTCCTGCCACATTCGTCTTGTCGTGTTGCAGCTCTTTGAGATCACTGTTTCACTTTGGTGTGTGGTTTCCTAATACCTCCAGGGGCCTCGATCTGAGTGCCCTGGACAATTCCCCATCATTCCCTGAAGTGTCTCAACGTAGAGAGTGGGCATATTTTTAATCGTAGAAGTAGTAAGCCCAGGAAGATACAAATAGGCAAAAATAAATAAATAAAAAGAAGGTGCGGGTCTGTTAGGACAGTGTGGGCGCAGAGCCGGGCTTTGGAGGGGAGTGACCTAGAATTGACTCCTGGCAACAGGACTCACCTGTTCTGTGGCCTTGGTGGCTCGCCTCACTGAGCTTTGGTTCCCTCACAGAGTCAGTGCTGTGCTTCTTAACCTGCTGGGCAGGCGGAGGCTGAGCGCTCAGAGTGTGCCGGGCAAAGCATACACTGAAGGCATCGTTTCCTGGGAAGGGGCTGGGTACTTACCCTGATTGCAGGGAAGGGGCAGGGCACCCCCCCCCCCAATTTCTTGGCAGTGGGTGGTCACCTGCAGTCTCAGTGGCCTGCATGGTAGGGTCGAGGTAGCCATGGGGACACAGGCTGGCAGCCTTGGGTGAGCCCGTGAGGCCAGAGAGATGACTGCAGGCCGTGCATCTTAGACACGTTTGCTCAGTGGTCACAGGGCTGTTGTCTTGAACAACCTGTTACTGCACTAGCGAGGTCTGGAGGCTCTGTTCATCTCTTCCATCCACTGCGTTTTGTCTTTGAGAACTGGTTTCCACCCTAGGAGGAGGGAAGGTGGGCAAGCTCAGAGCCTGAAGGGGCAGCACAAACTACCAGGGAATACAGTGTAGACTGGGAGCGGGCACACACAGGTGTAGACAGCAACCATACTGCTGTTGGAAGCTTGCAAGCTAGAATGCATTCTCTGACAAATGGTACCCTCCCTGGGACATGGGACCCTGGCTCTCGGACGCAGAAAGCCATCACAGTGCACAAGTCCTTCTCGGATACCTTCTTTGAGTGCAACAGACCTCCAGATCCTTTGGACAGTGGCATTTGACTCCCTGGCATTTCCAGCTTTTCCAGGCAAAACTAATGAGGCTGTTTCCCTCAGGCTTGTTAGTACGCTTTGGAATAAAGCACACAGAAAATAAAACAAACCCAGCTCACCCAGCACGGCTAGGTCCAGGGCAGTGGGAGAAAATATTGAGATTGGCTGGCCCCCCGGCTGGCCACTCACATCTGTGCCTGGGGGACTGGCTGCAGGGTATCAGTCCTCCGCTTGGTGCCACGGGGCACTGTTGGCTTTTTGCTAAGCCTCGCAGTTACACACGCTGCCCTGGGGTTCCAGAATAATCCCGCACATCCCAAGCCGATGCTTGTTTTTGTCCGAATGCTTGCTCACCCATTATCCCAGCAGCAGCTCTGGGAGATGTGCAGAGCCAACGTTTCCACTCGAGGTGTTTGGGAAATAGAGACCGTGGCTCGGAGGAAGGGCTGGGCCACGGAACATTAATGCTCAGGTCTGGAGAGGACCTGGAGAGACATCATGGGTTTGGCCTCCAGAGAAGAGCACAGTTGAGGGTCCAGCTTAAGGTGACAGTCTCCAGTAATCAGATGGTGGGACAGCGCCCAGGGTACCTAATTCCCAGAGATATCTCACACCACCCCGGGCCCCTCCGAGCTCGTGGGTGTCAGGACGGATCATGGGGTGGACACTGATGGCTCCTACCCTCCTGGGAATGAAGGGATTCCTACGGGAGCCACGCATGTCCAATCCCTGTCTGACTCCCCTGGTGTCCTTGACCTTTGCCAGTTGCCTCCTCGTTCCTGAGCTTTGGGGAACAGTCATATGATGGTCTTTTGTCACCCTTCTGTGCGGTCTTCCTCCTACATTGTTTACATCAAGTCTTTTCTACATCCTTGCCACCGACTGTACGTGGACAATCAATTTGTCCACTAAAGCATATGCTTTAAAATATGGTCTCTTGGTGCTGGAGCAGTAGCACGGCAGTCAGAACACTTGCCTTGGAAACTCAAGGCCCTGAGTTCGATTCCCGAGCACCACATAAGCTGGGTGTGGTAGCACTCACCTGGAATCCCAGCACTCAGGAGGCTGAGGCAGGAGGATTGCTATGAGTTTGAGGCCAGCCTGGGCTATGTAATGAGTTCAGGAACAGCCTGAACTACAGGATGAGTCCGTGTCCAGAGAGGGAGAGAGAGGGAGAGACACACACACACACACACACACACACACACACAGAGAGAGAGAGAGAGAGAGAGAGAGAGAGAGAGAGAGAGAGAGAGAGAGAGAATGGCCTCTCAGGAGAATCTCCTCTTGAATGCTTTTTTTTTTTGGTAGTCACACTGGGCTATGCTGCAGGGGCTGGGAAACCCCTTCTCAGTGGGGCTTTAGCGGCAGGGGCAGGGTTTGCCAGCCCAGGGCCTTCATGCAGAGCTACATCTTCAGCGCGCTTTTACTTTCGATTTTGGGACAAGGTCTCGCCAAGTTGCTAAATCGTCCATACTGGGCTCAAATTTGATCTTCCTGCCTCGGCTCGAGGTTCTGGGATCACAGGCCTGCATCACTGGGCTTGAATACTTGCAGCGACAGGCCGCTCACTACCTTTTGAAGCAGTTGCTCCATTGCTAAAAAGCTGTAGTCGTCAGCGAATTTAATTCCGTCATGAACGTTGCAGGGCTCCGACTGCTTTGTCCTTAAGATCCAGTGCTTTTTTTATCCGAGCAGTGTGCGCACCCCTTAGCATGTCACGTGAAGGGTCCCCGGGATCTGTGTTACTGGGCCAGGTAGGACATGCAAGTATGGGGATGCCTGTCGGAAAGGGAGAAAAGTCTTATTCTTCCAGGTCCCTGGAACAGCAGGCAGAGCGCACGGGGCCACACAGGGAAGGAGGGTGGGCAGGAGCCTCTGCCTGGTCTCCTGGGGAGGAGCAGGGACGCGGCAGAGTGAGTAGGCCTAGCTAGTTTGGGTCATTTCGGTGGCACAGGCTGCCAGAGCCATCCCTAGTTGCCTGGTGCTTGCTGTGGGAACACCCAGGAGGAAGAGGAAGTGGGGGGCAGGGCTCAGGGGCTCAGCAAGGTCCCAGGTGTCAAAACATCAGATGATAGGAACTAGGAGGGCAGGTGACGGTACTGTGTAGCACGCTGCCTCCTGGAGGCCTGCAGGTTGCAGGGTTGGACTTGGAGGATCGGGAGTTTATGGACATTTCAATGGCAGAACCTTCTGGAAGGCTGTGGCGGTCATTCTGGCTGGAGGAAGAGCCGCATTCTTTATGCCCCAAGGACACAATTCCCAGGGAGTCCCCGCTTTCAGACGCCAGTGTGCTGTTTTCCTCTGAGCTTGGCCAGCCTGTGCCTGAGTTAGGTGGAGGCGACAGTGTGGCCAGAGGACCCGGGTCCCCCATGCCTTCACGGCTGCCATTGCTGGCCTGGGCTTCTGCCTTCATCCATCCTGCCCTGCCGCCTGTCTTTTTAAGGCTTGGCTCAGCCCTCCCTCCTGCGGGCTGCCCGTCGGTACAGGGACCTCCCTCCGGCAGCCCCCGACACAGGTGGGAACGGCACTCTGCTGCAGTCCCGTCAGCCAGGGTGTCTGCTGGGGTTTCGCCTGTCGCCTGCGCTGTCTCAGGCCAGCTCGTGCTGTCTGCCAGCCGCTTGTTGCGTTGCTTTGGGGACTGGAAACACGCCCAGCCCCGGTCCCCATCTGTTGCAGACGTGCTGTGGCGGCAGCTCCGAAGAGCAGCAGAGCCCTCGCGGCCCCGGTGCTGGGGGACCAGGAAGCCCCTTCTCGGATGGGTCTTTGGAGGGAGGCAGCGTGATTTGTCAGAGCCAAGAGCTGCGTCTCCCAGCGTCACTCACATCCAGCCACCAGCATCTCACGGGCATCCGGAAAGAGGCGAGCTCGGGGACCCTCGGGCTGAGTAAGCAGACCCTCCCAGCTGGACTCCGGAGTGCATGGCGAGTGTGTATGCCCCTGTGTGCCCCCCGCGTGTGCCGCTTTCCTTTAAGATGCTTGTCTCTCCCGTATGCACCGCTGATGCTAAACTGTCGCTGTGTTCTCCAGGAGCCTCTTATTGCATTAAATACCCCGGGATGAACACAGTGTTCCTTCTCCCATCCTCCGAGCTCTAGGTTTTCTCCTTATATAACTTTTTCTCCGTGACTAGCAGAAAATCTGTGGTGAAGGGGGCTGTGCGTAGGGGCGTGTTCACCTCTCTTTTCCCCCCTACCTGGCTGCCCCGGGGGCAGGGAGCAGCGCCGGGTCCTGAGCTCTGGGGTCCCCTCTCCGCCTCCTCCTCTGCCTGAGAGATCCCTCTCTCTCCCAGGCAGATGTCCCAGCAAAGCTGACATCTTCTACCTTCCCTGTCCTTTTCCTGAGTCATCATTCATTCTGTTTGGCTCAAATGGGAAAGGCTGGGGACCCGGTGGGGGAACTGTGGGGTCTGTACCTTCTCAGGAACTGCTGTGGCCACAGACATGCAGGTCAGCGGGCTGGTCGCCTTGCAGAGGGCAGCGCTCTCGGAAGCATACTTGTTGCTCATTGGACTGGGGCCGGGGGGGGGGGGGGGGAAGACATGGAGGAAGCAGCAGTGGGAGGGAAGGGCGCAGGAAGAAGGGAGAGTGGGGGGGTCTGTCCCACGGAGGGCACAGGTGGGCAGGGCCCCCTACTGTTGGGTGAGTCTGTGGTGCGGACCTAGCTACGAGCTGGAATGGGCTGGATTCAGAGTTGCTCAGGGTGCCCTGCCCTTGACCACTTCGGACACGGATGCCAGGCCCTTGGGGCAAGGCGCTGTCATTTCGGTTTGTTCGGTTTGCCTTACAACCCCTCCCATAAGTGGCACCCACTGTGCTGGCAGAGGACTGAAGCCTAAGTCCAGTGTGTGGCCCCTGATCCTGACCCTGAGGACCGGGTGCCCAGTGGGGGGTGCCAGTGGGAGCCGAGACTTGAGCCTGTGCTTCTGAATTTGTACCCCAGACGGGGAGGAAAAGGTGACAAGGAACAATTAAGGAGCTGTGAGCTGGAGTGCCAGGGCAGCTGGGGGAAGCCTGCGTGGCAGGGCCAGGCCCGGGACATGCCAGGTGGGGGACCGGGGGCTCTCAGGAGGCAGGAGGGCCCCCAAGTATGTAGACGGTGCTGTTGGGTGCTGTTAGATCTGGCCAGATCAGAGTAACACGAGAGGGGAGAGGCGAGCAGAGGGGCCGCACCAGGGGCCCCGCCCTCGGCCAGGCGGGGCATTGAGCGAGCCCGAGGTCTGATGTCCAGGTCTGTGGGTTCTTCACCTTTTCAGCTGCTTCTCTATTTTACGTGGAGAAATCCAAGGACTGGGCGGACCTAAGGTGAGATTTTTTTGGTTAGTTGAGTTGTTGTTGTTGTTGTTGTTGTTGTTCAGTATTAGGCCTTGAAACTTGAGACAGGAACAAACTCCTTTTGTAGAGATGAAGCTGACCCAGACATGCCTGTAATCCCAGTCCTATGGGGGACTGAGGCAGGAGGGTTGCAAGTGGAAGCCCAGCCAAGAAGAAGAGGAAAGAAGAGAAGGGATGAAGAAGAGGAAGAAGAAACAGCAGCAGCAGCAGCAGCTGAGGGTTAGACATTTAAATTCACTTAGTGAACACTGTGGAAACTCTGGAGTATCTCAGCCTTCGTCTCCCCGCTTTGCCTAAAGTCACCATAGAGCTGGGGGGATAAGGCCCCTGTTCTGAGGCTCAGCCTAGCCTCCTGTGGGGAGCTGAGAGCTGGGTGAGTGGACAGTGGGTGGACCAGATTCCTTGGCGGGGTCTTGTCCCTCCTTATCCCAGGCCTGCCACCTCTGGCTTCCTGTCCTCAGATCTGTATTGAAATCACCCCTTCAGCAGAGTAAACTTCTGAGTCCTGTGGCCCAGTCGCTGGACACTCCACAGGTGAGACGTGGTGCTGACCTTATCTGTTAGTGGTGCCGGCTGCCCAGCAAGGGACCCCGAAGGGCCCACACCTAGCTCAGCTGGTAACTAATGGAATGCTTGGATTTTCCAACCCCATCACTGCTCTCTTTCAAATGAGAGACTATTTTTATTCCTTTAAAAGTTTTAAGTCTCCTATTGGACCTAGTGGTGCAGGCCTGTACTCCCAGCACTCTGGGAGGCTGAGGCAGGAGGATTGCAAGGTCAAGTCCTGCCTGAGCAACTTAGCAAGACCCTGTCTCAAACTCAAGAAAAAGGACTAGGGTTGTAACGCATTCTTGAGGGCCCTGGACTCAATAGTCATTACTACAGAATATATTAATTGAAGTTTCAAGTCTCTTATCACCCAGATGCAGCTCAACCCTTTGTAGCAAGCTCCTCGGTCTCTCTCCTGCTCACCATGGGCTGATCTGTTAATGTCTGCTGTGTTCTTTGTGATATGTTGTTAATAGCTGTGTTCTGACAGTGGTCGCTGATGGGCTCAATTGATAATACGTAGCAGTCAGCAGGGACTTATTTTCTGAAAGGACTGGTCCTCCCCTTCTCCCTTAAACTACTATTAGCTGCTTGTATTTCAGAGTTCAGGAAATCCTGACCAATTGCATAGTACGCTCCAGGCTCCAGCTCCTTTAGGTCTCCTCTGGTCCCTGGGGGATGTCCCTTGTCTTACACCAAGAAACTGGGCTCTGTGAGCCAAGCCATTTACTGAGATTGCACACCGAGTAAGTGGCTCCCTGAGCACCACCTCTGCACTGTGTGGGCCTGCATATCCAATGACGAAGACGTGCATCTCGGCTCTCCTGGTGGGCATGGTGCCAACAAGGAGCCTGGGAAGGACCTATGACAAGTGGCCTTGTGGGCCCTCCAAGTGGGGCCAGGCTTGTCCCCACCTCTTGGCAATGGAAAGCATTAGGTCCATAACCTCTCCCCAGTGCCCTCCAGCTACACCTGCACCAGCCTGGACCAAGCGTCTTTGTCTCCATTGTGACTTGTGCTGAGGACCCTAAAAGGAGGTTACTGTGAGACCCTGAGACTCTGGACTCATATTTGAGCTAAGAGAAAAGTATAATTAGGTCATTCGTACCCAGTGCCCAAGGACTTGGTCATGTTTTCTCTTGACCCAGCATTCTTGGGCTGGGGACTTGAGACCATGTACCACACACTAGCTATAGACCACGTACAAGCCATTTCATTTTCCTGAGGCTCATTTTTTTGGCTACATGTGGGAGCAGCAATACCTGTCTCCTAAGGTGGCATGAAGATCAGCTGACCAGTGGCCATTCCCGGCACATAATAGATGCTCAGTAAACAGTAGGCCACGCTCTTTACCTAAGTGTTCAGTCAGATTGCTGTGCCCCCTGGGGCCTGGCAGAACTCTGCAAATACACCTGCCAGAGCAGGGTCTTGGAAGGACTGTTTTTCTGCTAGAATTGTCAGGTCTTTCTACCTTTTATCCACCAGCCCCTGAGATGATCCTCAGCTTCTGGCCAGTTCCTGTGGGTCATGGCCCCTCCAGCTCACCCGTTTCCCATGGTGATTAGTGATGTCAGCAGGTTCAGTCCCTACTCCCTCCTGCCTCGCCGTCACACATAGAAGTGGCTGTCTCTAGTCAACTGGTACCCGGTTACAGTTTAAATCTAAAGTCAAAGTCTGAAGTATTTAGAAGGTGTTTGGTTCAGGGGGTGCTGTCCTAGTCAGTATCATGCATGAGTTCATGTGTTGTGAGGAGAGGGGCCTGGTTGCAGGGATGGGCTGCTGGGACCTGACTTGGAAGGGCATTCTTGTCCCGGCTTGTCCTTTCTGTACCTGTGTCCTGCTGCTGTGGGATGAACAGCCACCCTCCACCGGGCGCTTCGGCCATTGCCTTTTCACCTCGGAGCCAGCTGTCATGAAAGCACTGAGACCTCTTACATTGTAAGCTGAACTTAATCCTGTGGGGTCCAGGACTGTGTCCCTTGATAAGAAAGTGACAGATATCCCCATTGTGTTTCTGCTGCTGTGACCTGTTCTTGAAGGCCACAGGGACTTGTCCGAGTCACCGTCTTTCTCAAACCGTAAATCCCCCTCTTGATTTTCTTTGGCACCTCACCCGGAGCTGCAGCCTGGTGAATGTAGGGAAAGAGCAGGAAAAAAAAAAAAAAAACGAAGCCAGACTTAGGTTTTTGTTTTGATTTTACGTTGAGGGTGAGGTATGTGGTGGCATTTTATTGCCTACTGTCTGCTTTTCAGAGGGACAGCCATCTGCCCGGTGATCCTGGTTTCAGCTTTCGCTTGCGAGCGGGGGGCACATTCCAGTAAATAAGGCACCAGAGGCTGGGAGGCCGAGGGAGCAGCCACAGTGTGGAAGAGGGACTTGCCGGGGCAGGGTGGGGGCCCTGGAAGTGGTTCCTCTTTTCCAGACGAGCTCCCCTTTTCGTTTTGGTCGAGAGGAGGGTTCTTATAGTTTGGGGGCTACCAGGGCTGGATTTTACTTGGAGGAAAAAAAACAGCTTGAGAATCAGAAGCCGAGGAGGATGAGCAGCCTTGTCTGTCTCCCACACGCCAAACCAAGCCCAAGACAGATGCCTTTGACCTTGAGTACACATGCTCTCCTTGACTCCCTCCGTGTTGGCCAGGCCCCCCATGGAGTCCTGATTTAATGCTGGAACTGAAATTGGGACTCCTGCCTGTGAGCTTTTGGGGTATTCTGAGACACCCCCGAAGGGGCTGGGTGCACCTGGAGGTGCCCAAGTGGAGGACAAGCTGGAATGACTTATGTTAGGGAAAATGAGGCAAAGAAACCCAGCAAACAATGCCCTTGTTTATTTCAAGGACAGTGTGAGAATTCACCAGGGACCAACAGGCGGGTCACCATGACCGCAGCGTGGAGTGTGGGGGTCTTGAGTTCTCTCTCTCCCCCCCCCACCCCCGTCTTTCTCTGTCCAGCTCTTTCCTTGAAATATGTCTCCCTCCTTCCTTGGGTCGATGGGGTAGCTAAGTTGAGGGATTGCAGACTTTAGAGAAATGAGAGGCAGCCAGCATCTAAGCCCCCAGCCCCCCGAAATAGCAGGGAAGGTGCGAAGACATCCGTAGGACCAGCTTCCCCAAGGGGCGTCTGAGGGAGAGTTCTCTGCAGGCAGGGCACACTTGGGCTGTACTCCAAGGTGAGTCTTCAGGTGACAGGCCGCCTCTAGTGAGGTTGGTTGGGGCTCATCCACCGGGTTTGTGCTTCTGTTTCCAAATCGGAGGGGCTAATAGGGAGCCTCTTGGCCTCTGCAGGGGAATGAGCGTCGTGGGGTGGGGACATATGCAGTTTCTCAGCTCTGGAAGACACATAGGAAATTTCCTGGACTGAGCAGGTCCATGGGAGAGGCTAGCCTCGAGGCCCACGGAGCTGCCCCTCTGAACATGCCAGGATTTGAGAATGAACCGTGTCCCTTGTCACAGAGCTCGAATGGCTGCTCCACAGTCCCTATTGCTGGTTCTGTGCCCTTTGCTGTGGCAGGAGGGATGATGGAGAGGGCTACCATGAACCGGGACTCTCTGCTTCTGGTAGGGCTCTCCAGCCCAGGTGGCACCGGCCCTTAATGTCAGGCCAAGCCAGGAGCTGTCATTCCCCAGGCCTCGGCCAAGCCTGGCTCCGGCTGGCTGCTGGCATCTGTCACCACCCACTCGCTCTGAGTCATCCCACACTTCTCTGCTCAAATCACCCAGCCTTGAAATGCGCTTCCCAGTTGGTTCCCCAGCCTGCACTTCAGGGGAGGGTGGGGAAGAGGAGGGGCTTGGAGAGGAGTGGAGAAAGGGAGGAGGCAGGGAGGGAGAAGAGGAGAATAATATCCGCCCCCCCCCCCCCCCCCCCCCCCCCCCCCCCCCCCCCCCCCCCCCCCCCCCCCCCCCCCCCCCGCCTCTCTTCTGCTCTTCTAGACCCTTTGAGTTGCTATCCAGTTCTGCTTGGCTGCCTGGACTCAGGGCACCCGGCCCCACCACCATCGGGTGGCTGCGTTTACAAGAGTCACCCTGAGGGGATGTTGCAGGGAGTGCTTTCTGGGGCCACTGCTTCTCCTCCTCACCTCTCCTCTCCCTTCCCAGAGCCCTCTCCCAGCTATGAGCTCTGTTTGCCCCCATGTTTCCGTGGTGGGGAGAGAAGACATTGGCCTGCGTGCTAGAGCCCAAGCATGCTTGTGTGCCCATGTGCTACTGTCACCTGTGCTGGGTGCTCCCTGCTACTCCAGCTGTTCCCGGGAGAAGAGCCGCTCTCCCCTCCTGCATGTGTCCCTGAAGAGAAGATTATTATGAACGTTCTCGCCCAAGCTTTAGCTGGTCACCAAGTCCAGCAGTCCTCCACCAGGTCCCCCCAGCAGCACTCTTGAAGAGAGATGAGGAAACCATCATGCAACTGTAAGAAACTCCAGTATATTTCGGTAATCCCAAATGCCCAGGACAAATGTCCAGGGTCCTGCCCAGGGGCTCCTAACCACGCCTTCTCTGAGATGCTACTGTCCAAACCCAGAGCGGGGTACAGGTCAGACCCAGTTGACAATAAAACAAACCTGAATGCCACCCAGGCTCTGGGGCTGGAGGAACTTGGGGTCTCAGTTGCTCCTGCATTGCCCAAGTCTGGAACGCCAGTGGAAAAGAATTCCAGATTGGGGAACACAAAATAAGACAGTTCACCCTTCCTTATCCACTGTCCTCTGGGGTCTTGGTAGCAAAAGGGGCTGGTCTACAGGGAGAGAGGGTCACGAGGGGAACCGTACCTACAGCCTCTTCACCACTCTGACAGCCTTCCAATTCTTCCTGACCTTGACCTGATGGTTTTGAAACTAGCCTTCTCCAAGCTCCTCTTGTTTTTTGACCTTCTCTACCCTGTGAAGATTTCTCCCTTCTCTCTCCTAGACCTTTAAGGCCTTGTGAGATTAGCTGATCCAATAACCTGCCAGTTCAGAGAAAGATTCAGCTTGATGATCTTTGGTTAGCTTTGGAATACTTCCTTGGCCCAAAAATGGGGGCTGGTAGTAGGCCGTGTTATCTGGAATGATCTAGAATGTTACCCAGAAGCCTCGTGTTTGGATGGTAACTCATTCGTGGGGTTAATCCATGGATTCCCTGTGCCGTTTGGAGGCGGGACCTGGTCGGAAGGGGCAGATCACCAGGACTTGATGCGGAAGGTGTATGGTAGCTCTGCCTTTACTGGCTCACCTGCCTTCCTGGCTGCCCTGGCCTGAGCAGCTTCTCCCTGCCAGGCCTCTGCCAGGCCCTTGTTCTGCTGCAGGCCGCCCAAGAAAGGACTGAGACCTTCTGAAACAGTGAGCTACAATAAACCTTTCTTCCCTTAAGGGAAGTCCTCCTGCCTTGGCTTCCCAGAGTGCTGGCATAACAGGGCTGCGCCGCTGCGGGCCCCCTGGCCTTTGCTGTTCTGTTCCCTTCTCTGACCTGGGCTACGTCTTGTCTGTCTGAAGCCACACGCAGCATGGACCCTGGTGTGTGATGGGTGCCAGGTGCTGCATCCCCGTAAGGAGCAGTCACTAAGAAAGGCGAGGTGAGCGCTTGTGTGGGTCGGTGACATCTCGCACTGGTGCCTCTTTCTTCTTGGCTCGGCAGCAAGTGTGCACCCCGCTGGGTTCTGGAAGGTTCGGGCCAGCTCAGTCCTGTCTGCTCGGCATAACAGACCACGGTGCTTTGGCACACAGGGCCCAGTTGAGCTGGAGAATTTTGCTAGATAATAGAATGTGTCTCTTATTCATAGCTCAGCTGCTTCCTGAAAATTCTACTCCCACTGTGTGAAAAAGGGCACAGAGTACCCAGGATTATCAGGGCAGACGCTCCCCCGTCTCCCGCAGAGCTAGGCTCTGCTTCTGGTACCGTGAGGGTGTGGTGCTGGCTGGCTGGCTGCTTTATTGAGGTATAATTTGCGTGCAGTAAAACCCACTGATTTTAAGTATGTAATTAGATGGGTTATGATAAGCATACAGTCATTTGATTACTGCTATATCATGATATAGAACTTATCTCTGTCACCCCCAGAAGGTCACAGGCCACTCGTCTCCCTGGGTATCCAGCCAGGGCCTTCACACTGAGCTGTATGACTGTATCCCTGTCAGCCCATCTTTTAATACTGATTTTGAGACAAGGTCTCACTAAGTCATGAATTTGCCCTGACTGGGCTCCAACTCCCAGTCCTCCTGCCTCAGCCTCCCACGGTGCTGGGATAACAGGCCTGTGCCACTTCAGGCCCGGTGACCTTTTGTAATCTCTTCCCTCCTCTGACCCTGTCTACCTCTTATCTGTCCAAAGCCACACGCAGCATGGATCCCCAGTGTGTAAGCGAGTAAGTGCTCTGATAACCCCAGCATATAATAAAAATCCCGGACTCCTGTTTTCCTCCCATTCATGCTAAGCTCGGACAGACTGTCCACCAGCCACTTGCTAATTAAGTTTCCCCTAGTTGTTCCTGATCCCATCCTTCCTGATCAACAGTAGGAAACCAGCAGGAACAGCAGTGCTAAGATTTCACGGGAGCAGAGACGGGCCGTTCTCACCGCCTGTCAGCCCTGGGCAAACGTGCAGTTCGCTCCCCACTCCCAGGAAGAGAGAAAACTGCAGGAGCTGCTGTTGTACGATTTGTTCTCCCCCATCCAAGGCCAGAAGTTGCCGGCCTCCTCCCACCCTCCCTCCTGTTCTCTGATTATGTTTTCTTTCCATCTGTAATAACTGGGCACTTGAGCCCACCGGGAAGACCCCCAGAGGCCTCCACAGTTTACAGGGACTCCTTGGGTGCCTAACTTGGACACCAGGCCTTCTACACCTCCCCTCTTAGTGCCCCTCTGCCTGCTCTTCCATGTGTATGTTTGGGATGAGTCCGTTTTGTTTTATTTTGTTCTGTTTTTTTGAGACAGGGTCCCGCTCTGTAGTCCAACTGGTCCTGAACTCAGTAAGTAGTCCAGACTGGCCTCAGACTCAAGGCAGTCCTCCTGCCTCAGTCTCTTGAGTGCTGGGATTACAGGTGTGCACCACTATACCTGGCTGATTTTTATATAGTGCTGAGGAATCAAAGCCAGAGCCTTGTACACACTAGGCAAGTGCCCTAACCACTGAGCTGCACCTGCAGCCCTAGATGGGTCTTGCCTCATGGAGGGGAGGGGCCAGCTGGGGCTGCTGGGGCTCCCGTCCTGTCCAGCAGCGGCTGTGTGGCTCCTTCTCCCTGCTGTCCCTCCACGTGCCCTCTGAGTATCCAGTGGTTACCAGGACAGATGGACTCCTCAGGGGAAGCACTGCCAGAGATACAGGCAGAAGCTGCAGAGTCCCTTATCCCTGACCCCAGGCATCCAGCGATGTGACTTCTGCATTTTGTTGGCCATGACAACCTCACTTGAGGGCTGGCAAGACAGACTCATCCTGAGACAGCTCCTCTGGACAGGAAGATGAGGCAACCTATCTATCATTCACGGCCAGCTCGCAGACAGTGCTTTAAACCACAAGTGAGGAGCCATCAGGACCTGGATGAGGGTTACACACTCACCAGACAAGTTCCTGGTGCACTGGTTCTGTTTTATTAAAAATAGCTTCAGTTTACCTGAATTGATTTCCTGACCCAAGCTTCACCTATAGTTTGAGGAGCACTGTCCCACACGAGTCTGCCTTACATGGTTGCTCTGCTGTAACAGAACACAGGTACAACAGGTTTAAACTTAGAACACACAGATCCTGAAGTCTGACACCATTGTATAATGGTGGGGCTGTTGGGTAAACACAGCCTGTCGTGTATCGTGAGAGCAAGTGGTCCAATCCTGAAGTGGACACAGGGCCATAACTGTCAAAGCTTAAGGGCCCTTGGGGCAGCAGCCACACTTCTGGGAATCGATCCTGGAACTATGAAGTGGATGTGGGGCTCCCCTTGTGATGTCACTGACGTGTAACGGCCAAAGGCTGAGTCAGATGTGTGTCAGTCAGCTTTCTGCTGCTGGAACAAAAGATCTGACACCTGTAACTTGAAGGAAAGGTTTATCTTGGCTCACAGTTTGTGAGACCTTAGTCCATGGTCAGCTGGCTCCAACGCAGGAATATCATGGCAGAAGGGCATGGAAGTGGAACGCTTGCTCACCCCCTGGCAGCAGGAAAGTGAACATAGAAGGAAGGAGCCAGGGACAGAATCCACCCTTCCAGGTCACACCCTAGTGATCCACCTCCAAACAGCACAAGCCAGCCATCAGTAGATTATGCCACTGAGCGTCTGCCGCCCACACGACCCGTTCACCTTTCTAAAGCACTGCCTCTGAATACATGAATGACTTTTGTGTAAACCGCCACAGCCTGCACCAACCAAAGGCAGCTGGTTCCACGGGGACATTCCAGGCAAAGGCATAACCACAGACGAAAGCGCCAGGGCTCTCTGTGCTGATGGGCAGGAACTCCTGGGTATGTAGAGCGAGAGGCAGGTGGAGTCAAGTGTGCGACCCTTCGTACCAGTACAAGGGGACATGCTGTGTTTGCATTTGCAGAAATCTGCTCTAGCTGGATCAGCGGCTATGAGTGGATCCTTTGGGGACACAGCAGGGCAGGGCTACCAGGGAGTTCGTGCCTGTCCAGCGACACAGCTTTTTGTTTGGCTTTTGAGTCTGATGTATTTACTTTTCATTAAAAAAAATTAGTGCAGCCATTGAGCCTTGCCCTCAGCATGCCCATAATCCAGGCAGAGGTAAAATGTCCACTTATGCCATGTGCGTAAGAGTGCAGGGACCACACGTGGGTGAGTGATTTGCAAGTCTTAGGTGTTGAAATGCAGCGGGGTAAGAGATTGTCCGCACCTGGTGTCTTCAGAAGAGTCGATGTAGATTTGCTGGGGGTTGCAGTAGTTCTGTAAGGATGAGTGGTGCTGGTGGGCAACAGATGGGGGTCAGGTCAGCCCGGGTTGGAGGTTGTGGGGGAGTGTGACCTACAGGTCTATTCCCTTCATTTTACCATTTGATTTTGCCTTGTAAGCATTTTTTTCTATGCCATCATCTTTCCTTTCCCCGGTGTAGCGCTGGAAAATTAGACCAGGACTTGCTGCATGCTCGGCAGTTACTTGCCCGTTGAGCTTTGTCCCCACCTCAGCGCCCCCCACTCTCTATTTTGAATTTTGAGACCTGATCTCCCTAAGTCACTGGGTGCTATGGTTTGGGTCTAGAATGACCTCCAAAAGTCTCACAAATCTGTGTGATCTTGGGAGGTGGAGTCTGGTCAGGAGCAGTGGATTATAGGTCTGTGGTGGATGTTGGGCATGTGGTGAATTATGGGTGTGTGGCACATGACGGGGTGTGTGGCCTGGAAGGGTATAAACTGTTTCTCAGCTTCTGCTGTTCTCTGTTAGACCCTTCCCGCCGTGAATGGACCGAGACCTTATGAAACTGTATGCTAAAATATACCTTTCCTCACTTAAGTTTCGAATATCAGGTAACTAAATGAAAAAGTAACAAAGACACCGAGTTTCCCATTCTGGGTTTTGTAATCCTCCTGCCTCAGCCTCCCAGAGTACTGGGATTACAACTCTTTCTCACTGTGCCAGACTTAGAGGGTCCCTGTCAAAGGATGAAACTCTTGATGACTCCAACAGCGTGTCTCTAAATTCCAGTATCATAAGCAACATCTTAAGTTCCTCCACAAAGTGTTCCCAGCTGCAGAAAGTCTCATAAAGGAATTCGGCTTCCTGTTACCTCGGAAGTTGCCTTGAACTTGTGAGCATTGTATGAGAACAGGACTGTGAGCAGCAGCAGGGCAGGGCAAGGACCAGGCTCCTTCCGTACCCTGGGGGTCAGCTGGCAGGAACAGAAGGGTCCCGGAAGAGGAGGGAGGGGCCGAGGCCAGGGCTGTGCCCTGGTGCCTAAGTGCCTGGCAAGGAGTGTTGCGCCTTCTGCAGATGAGAGGCAGCTGCCAAAAATTTCAGCCACAGAGTCCCTGCCTAGTGCTCATTCTTTGCTCGAGGCTGGGCACATGGGCCCTGGGAGAGGACGAGCCCACTGTGGTCTTTTCATTCTGTCCTTCTGCAGCAGGGCATTGTGCTGGGTGGCCCCACTTTCCCCTGCCAGGCAGCGTCCGTGTCTTCTGTGTGGGTCTCCCCAAAGATGTAGTGGTTTAAAAACAGGTCTTTTCGAAA
Organism: Ctenodactylus gundi; assembly: GCA_004027205.1. Classification (NCBI taxonomy): domain Eukaryota; kingdom Metazoa; phylum Chordata; class Mammalia; order Rodentia; family Ctenodactylidae; genus Ctenodactylus; species Ctenodactylus gundi. The sequence goes on from PVKB01004760.1 coordinate 45,422, forward strand.
TGTCAGCTCCCCGTGGCTGTTGAGAAGGTGAGAGTTCCCTCTCATGGGGCACCGGGACTTGAGGTACAGAGATCCTGTGTTGCCCAAGTGGCAGAGGCTGAATCCAGACCCCCATAGTCACAAAGGGAAAAGTACATGATCCACAAGCCTTCTAGGGCCTGTGGTATTTGTCTGCTTTCTGTTGCTATAATAAAATACCCAAGACTGGGTGATTTTTTTTTTTTTTTAAAGCACAGAGTTTGTGTAGCTCATGATGACAGAGGCTGAGATGTCCCAGCGCATGGCACTGACTGCTGGTCGATACCTGCCAAGGGCCTCAGTGCTACGTCTGTGTGCAGTGGAGCACCTCATGGCGGGACAGCCGGTGTGCTGGCTCTGCCCTCAGGGGAGGCAGGACTAGGGATCCAACCCAAAGTCTCTCACTGAGCTACATCCCAACCCATTTTCTAGTTTCATTTTTGAGAAAGGACCTCACTATGTCATCATTGACATAGTATCCGGGCTGGGCTCCAATTTGCAATCTTTCTGCCTCAGCCTCCCTGAGTAATGGGATTGCAGGCCTGTCCCACTGCCGGCTTCTTCCTCTCCTTATAAATCCACTAAAGCCATCATGGGGCCCTGCCCTCAGCCTCTTGTCCAACCCTGATCACCTCTCAAAGGCTCTATCTCTAAATCCCATTAGCATCTTACTTGGAGGGTTAAATTCCCAACAAGTGAAATTTTAGGAAACACATTGAAAACTGCAGTGAATGGTGGTAACCACAGTGATCTGAAAGCACAGAGACAGACAGCCGGGGGAAAGACCACCCAGGAGGCTCCAGGAGAGGCTCCCTTGTGACGCTGACCCAGAGTCCTCTGCTTCTTCGGTGAGGAACAAAGACCCAGCCTCATGATGCCTATCCCGGTGGTGGAGCCAGCAGCCATGAGGACGCTCAGAGACCAGATCTGAACCCCGTCCAGAGGTGACTTCTGCCCTTACCCCAGGGGTGCACAAGCAGAGCTTTTTTTTCTTCCTTGAAAAAGCAAAGCTGCAAACAGGCCCCTGTTTTCTGTCCCTGGCTCCCCACTGGAGCGGCAGCTGCTGAGACACCCCTGCTTGTCTGGTACCTTTGGCTCCACACCCTAGCCCTTCCTCCCCCTCCTCCTCCTCCTTTATATAACAAGCCCCTCCAGGAAGGAATGGGTTTGTTGGCCTCAAAAACAAAATAACAGAAATTAAAAAAAAAAAAAAGCCTTGCAGATTCCCTTGTCTGGATTCATTTGTGGCGTGACTTGCAGCCCCTAGTGCCACCAGGACGCCAGCATCACTCAGGTCTGTAACTCAGCCACACAGGGGTCCTACTGTTTGTCCCCCAGATGTACGGGCCTCCAGGTGGTGCCTGGCCTCCATCCCGAGGCTGAGGGCAGAAGCCCTGGACGTGACCCTCATACCCAGGCCTGAGCCTGACCCTCGGCCCCAGCTTCCTAGCTGCCTGGCCCCAGGTAGCAGTCAGTGTCCTCACCTTAACTGCCTCATTATCCACATGAAGGCCCAGCTTAGACGAGATCCCAGGGGCCTCCAGACCCCAAGCGTGGGAGTGGGAGTGTGTCCGCCCCTGGCCCTCTGGAAGCACCCAGGGTGTAGGTCCCTGTCTTGTTGCTAGGACACAGTATCTGTATCACAGTATCTTACAACTTAAAGGAGCACGGAGTTCAGGGGTCTCAGTCCTTCTGGGTTGGCTGGAAGTGGAAGAAGGGCCTGGCAGAAGGGCCAGTGAAAGACAGGCTGCTCGTCCCATTGTGCCCCAGAGACAGACGAATGGAGAACAGCCGGGGACAGGAATCTGCCCTCTCAGCCACACTTTGGTGATCCAGGCCGCCGATCCAGGCCCCATCTCCTAGTGGCCCCTGCAATCCATAGGTAAATCCACATGATCTTGTAAACCTCACAGTCCACTCACTTTCAAATACAGGAGGCTTGGGGGGAGGGGTAGCTCAGATATGACCCGTGACACCGTGGGATGGATTGGCCTTTCTAGCTCTGTCCCCAGCTGAACCAGTGACCACAAGCATCTCTGAGGCAACCCATGGGCCGCAGGCCCCTGTTTCCTGTGGTGATGGCCAGAGCCAGTGGCCCTGGTTGGAAATGGGAATTGGCTGGCAGGAAGAATTGAGGCCATTTCTGAATATTTGCTACCATTTTTTTAAAGTGATAGATTTGTATGTTCTGGGGTGGGGGGAAGGCATTCGACTTTGAATTTACAGAACAATTGTGCAGAAAGCACAGAGGGGCTCCCCTTGGTCCCTCCCGCCTCCTCCCCTGTCCCCTCTTGGTACCACAGTTGACCGTGTGCTGCGTTTGGTCTGAGTGGTGAGCTTACCCTCATCCCTGAGGTGTCATTGCTGTTTACAGTTGACTGCAGTGCTCACTCAGTGTAGGCCAGGCTGGGGGTCTGGACAACGTTCAGTGTCATGTGTCCACCATTGTAGTGCTGTGCAGAACAGTCCTCCTGCTCAGTCATCCTCTGGCACCGTCTCCCGGGCCTGGCTGGACGCCACACACCAGCTGCTGTCTGGGCTCTGGCCTGGAGACCCTTTATGCAAAGCCCCTGCCAGCCTTCACTCCAGAGGAGAATCCAGCAGCTTCTGTGGATCCTGGAGCATTCTCAGGGTCGCTGCTCGCCCTGATCGTGTCTTAACTACTTTCCCACCTCTGGGGAAAAAATACCCGACACCTGCATCTGGGAGGGGGAGAGGCTGATCCTGGCTCATGGTTTCAGAGGCCTCGGCCCATGATGGGCTGCCTCTGCACAGAAATGGCAGTGGCAGAATGGTGTGGTGATGCAAGGCAGCGCCCCACCCAGCAGTCAGGATACAGAGGGAAGGGAGAGGCTGGGGACAAGAAGCCACCCTTTCCATCACACCCCCGGTGACCCAGCTCCAGCCAGACCCATGTGCTGACTGCACAGGCAGCTGCTGAGCTTATCAGTGGGCGGATCCACAGACGAGTATAGCGTCCCCATGGTCCTGTCACCTTCCAGACACAGGAGACTTTAGAGGGCATTTGAGATCTTCCTCTCCTCCTCCTCCTCCTCTTCTTTTTTTGCTTCTTCCCCTTCCTCTTCCCTCTCTTCCTTCCTTTTTGCAATACTAAAGAGTGAACCCAAGGCCTTGGCATAGAGCTTCATCCCTGTCCCCCTCCCCGCCCTTTGGAGACAGGGTTTCGCTGGACTGGGCTCCACCTAGCAGCCCTCCCACTTTGGCCTGCACGCTCTTGTCTTCTCTGAATGCCTGGTACAATTTGGCCCCTGCCATTCCCAGCTCAGAGCAGGTGGGGTAAGGACAGGAGGAGCCCTCGGGCACCTGGCAAGCCCTTGGCAGGAATCTCCCGCTACCTGGTCTTATAAGCGTGGACGCTGGGCCCTCTGAAGTGCTGAGCCACAAACCGTCATGGACGTGAGCTCTGAGGCAAGTCCTGAGCCACGGACCAGGCGGGTGGTTGGGAGCAGAGATGGGGTGTCTCCGAGCCCACGCTGACAGGTGTCCTGGCCATGCACAGTGTCCTCCTGAGTACAAAGGGACATGCCTTCAAGCCACATGCAACTCCGGCCTTATTAAAATGTCCCCTGGGTGCCCAGTTTTATTCTAGTTGGCAGTGTCCCTCCTGCGGTGTATCTTCAAGAGGGCAAAAAACCCTTGATCCTCACCCCGTGGGGTGCCCTGGACGGGGCTAGCCAGGCCAGGACAATGACTGTGCAGAAGCCTCAGATCTGACCCGGTGCTTTGCTCTCCAACATTTTTGACAGGAGAGACTGGTTCCCTGGAAGACAATTTTTCCACGGATGGGGGTGGCACCAGCATCACCACCTCAGATCAGGCCTTAGATTCTCATAAAGAAGCTGGGAGCAAGACCCACCCAGGGCAGGTTGGCAGGGCTTGGTCCCACCTCACACATCCTCAGCCAGAACGTGAGGCAGCTGCTGCTCCCGTCACGCCCTGCCTGGGTAGCCGGGGGCCTGGCCACTTCTGAAGCAACAGCGCTGGAGACTGTGGAGTGGTAGCCACACTCATTTTAATTTTTGATTTTGAGAAAGGGTCTCACTAAGTCGCTAAGTTACCCAGGCTTGGCTAGGATGTGCCATCTTCCTGCCTCAGCCTCCTAGAATGCTAGGCTGATATGGCCAGCATCACCAGGCCCGGTGCAGAGACCCTCCTTAAAGAGAGGCGTGACTCAGCCCTGCGGGGGAGGGAGACAGGCAGGTACGGGGCCGGGTGAAAGGTACATTTCTTCTTGCCATCTGAAAGTGAGGGAGACTGTAGTCAGAAACCACAGTGTCCTCCGTGGATACCACAGCGTCCTAGAACTTGTCTGAGAGTCAAGCTGGGGCTCCCCGCCGCTTTGGCCCAGCAAGTCAGTATTTGTTCCTTCTTTTGCTAAGAGTGGTTATGTAACAAGAATGTTTCTCAGAGGCTCCAGGGACCTGGCTCCTGCTGTCCGTCAGTCCCGAGAGCTGCCACTGGGCGGGGTTTAGGGTGTGCAAGACTGACCCAAAGGGGACACATCCCCTGTGCTGCCTATTCGAGGGGCGTGTAAGGCCGTCACCACAAGAGGCGGATGGCAAGTCAAAAGACACCGTGGGTCAGATGTGTCCAGTCTGCAGCCCGCTGATTTTTTAAAAATATTACCATGAACATTTTTTAAAAGGTAGTTTTGTGACTGTATTACATATGACCCTATGTGTATTTTATGTGTGATCTGACACAGTTCTTCACTCATACGTACAAGGACCACAGTGGGTCCGAGGCTGGACACAACCGGCTTAGGTTCAAGTGCCGTTAGAACCTGGGATGTGCCTGCCGCATCGAGGACAGAGAGGCAGGCCAGGTGGCGGGGAGGGCGGCCCACGTTGGAGGCCGAGGAGGACCCATGCTGTGAACGTCCTGAAATCATATCAGGGTATTGGCTGGGCCTGTGTGGAATCTGCGCCGACAGCCCTGCTCCCTAGGATTCAGGACCTGACACCGGAGTGAGAGCCGGGAGTGTTGGACTTTGAGGAGCTGGTTGGGACCCTCTGGGGACAGAGAGCTGGGAATGCTGGGCTGTAGCTGCACCCTGTGTGAGGCAACCCCAAGGCTGTGGGGGAAGTGCCTCCAGCCCCAGTCCTCAGAAGGCTGCCCAGGAGCCCTGGGCTTTGGGTGGTGGAGGCTGTTGGGTAGCTCTGAAAGAGGAGGAAATGTCCTTGTCACTACGCTAGGGTGGAGAAGGTGCTTTAGTCTCAAATCTCAAAGGCACTGTTAAAATGCACCTTGCCCCGCCTGTGGTTGGGCCACCTCAGCTGTCCTCAGAAGCTACCTAGTCAACCCTTGACACGTGGGAGCCAATGTTCAGATGTGCCCAAGGTCCCCAGGTAGGCAGGGGTGCAGGGCCTGGCCTCACCTGTGGCCCTACCTTTCTGAGCAGCTGTGTCCCCAGATGCCAGAGGACAAAGAGCCCCACATGCTGAAGAGGGAGTCTGCCTGGTGGATCCTGGCCTCGGTGGCCCCGGCCGGCCCACGTGATTGCTGTAGCTCCCCGGTGCCACTCAGTGGGCTGGAGAATGAACATCACCCCAGTGTGTCCCTCCTGGAGTCAAACAGGAGTGTTCTACCAGACCCTGACATCTGAAACCCCGTGTTTGCCCGAGGCCAGGGCCACGGGCCCTGACCCCACAGCCAGGCTGTTTGTCCTGAGTTTGTGCTTTGGTCAGCCCTCTTCCTGGGCTCCCAGCTGCAACAACAGTGGCGCTCTGGGAGACGGAGCCTCAGAGACACAGAAAGGCCAGGTCAACACGTGCCGAGCGCCCAGCACCCGAGTCCAGCACAACATAGATCCATCCTCGGTGCCACTCCCATTCAGCTACACACATCACCAGGTGTGTGGCCTTACAGGGAAACATCTGGTTCCCATTGTGGGTGTGGCTGTAGGTAAGACTCCAAACTTGGGAGCCTGGCCTGTCATCCTAGCACTCTGGGAGGCTGAGGCAGGAGGTTTGCAGGCTCAAGCTCAGCCTGGAAAACTTAGCAACTTACCAAGACCCTGCCTCAAATAAGTGATAAAAAGAGGCCGTGGAGGGGGTGCAGAACAAGCATCCCACGTTCAATCTCTAATATCTGCGCCACCTCCCCCCCCCAAAAAAAAGAGACCCCAAACTCATTAAGAACAGTGCTTGGATGAGACGCAGTTGTGTTTGGCGGTGGAGTGTTTTGTGCTTGTCTGGTCTTTGCAACATCGCTGTCGGCTGCTTTTAGATACCAGGAGCGGAGAGAGAATACTGTGCACCGACAGACCCCCTTTCCTGTCTCCTCGAGGGACCAGGATGCTTGGTCGCCCTATCTTCACAGCCTCTGCCCTAGAGCTGTTTTTCCATTCCTGGAATGGAGCCGCCTCAAGGACGCTGTAATGTTGGTGCACAGAGCCCTGAGTTAGCGGCAAAGGGACCGAGTCGTAGGCAGTCACCCGGCGGTGGGCTGGAGGCCTGAGCCTCTCTGACCCTCAGTGTGTCCACTGGCCTCCTCTACTCCTACAGGCCTCTGCAAGGACCAAAGGAGGCAACAACTGTGAGATTTAAGAACACCATCCCAATGTCAGATTAGGGGTGGCCCTCCTGTCACCTCTGTGGTACACTTACGGCTTTTGCCTGGATTCCCAAGTGTAGGTGAAGGTAGGGAGGATGACATGAGCTGCTTTTTATTGAGGGGAGGATGTGGCCTCACTGTCTACCCCAGGCTGTCCTTGAACTCTCAGCACTCCTCCTGCCTCAACCTCCCCCCAAAGTCCTGGGATTGTTTATGCTGTTTTTAAGATCTACTTACAAAAAAGAACCTGAGGGCTGTCCTTTTTTTGAGACAGGGTCTCGCTCTGTAGCCCAGGCTGGTCCCAAACTCACTGTGGAGCCCAAGCTGGCCTCAGACTCATGGCACCTCCTGCCTCAGCTTCTCGAGTGCTGAGATTATAGGCGTGCACCACCATGCCTGTCTTATGTGGTGCTGGGGAATCGAACTCAGATACTTAGCCCTTGACTTAGTGCTTGCTAGGCAAGTACTTTAGCTGCTCAGCAATTCCTCCAACCCAAGGCTGTCCTCTTTGGTCCTGATGTTTCGGGTGATTTTTATGGCTTGAAACCCCCAGAATCCACTTCTTATAGAGACCCTCACGTTCACCTCTGAAGCATGGCACGGGCAGTGGCTATGGGGCACCGTCTGTCTCTGGGACACGTCCCATGTCTAGCATCCCACTGCCTCATTCCATGCCCTCCTGGGGCACCAGGCTGGGTGGCTGGCAGGGGAGGACCAGAAAGACTCGGAGCAGAGTAGGCAGAGCAGTGAGGGACAGGGAGATTCCATTCAGAGGGTAGAGCTCAGAAGCTGGTTCCCCCGGACAAGCTCCCGGAGCCCGGGCCTTCTGGAACCCACTGGCCACACACAGAGGACCTGGGCCCAGTTATTCCAGGGCTCATGGGGCCCGTTGCCGTGGTTGCAGGGAGCCACTCTCCCACATTGCTCCCCCAGGTGTGCATCGCTGCTTGGTGAGCGCTGAGAGGGGAGAGCCCAGATCTGAGTCGGGGAATGTGGGGCAGGGCAGCTTTCCAGCAAAGCTGGCTCCTGTGCCAAGGGACTTCCCCGCCAGGCTGGGCAGCCAAGCAGGCACATGCCCGTGGGTGCAGCCCGTGTAGATTGGGCCTGCTGTCCCGGTTGGCTGCACCTGGTACTTTCAGACATTTCCTTTGGGCAGAAGTGGCAGCCTGGGAACCACCAGAGCTGCACCCAGAGAGGCCGGGGTGGGGGGGGTCCCTCCCTCCGTGACTACAGTGCCCAGGTCTCAGGTCCTTGCAGACATCATGCCGTGAGTCACCGAGCCTCCTGTGTCGGTTGCTGGAGTGCTACACTTCTAGGGGTTGTCGTGTTTGTGGACGGGCTCTCCTGTGTGGAGCTGCTGCTGGGAACCAAGGCTGGAGGCCAAGATGCCAGGAACCAGAGGGGATGTGCTTGTTAAAATCTGCCTGAGGTCCACAGCGGGCCCTGCCCTTCCTAGCGCACTGCAGCTGCGTGTGTCCCTTGGGTGCTGGCCCGGCCTCCCCCAGAAGCCCCCCATGCTGGGTGTGTGGTTGAGGAGTTGGAACCTGCTATAGGCCAGGCACACCAATGCAGACGGTAACAAGGCAAACAGCGTTCCCTTCACCCTTGATGAATGCAAGCTGGTTAGAAAGGCGTGCTGACAGATGAGAACGGTACACACCTACGTCCTGTAATGCAGGAATGTACAAAGTGCTGGCGACAGGTGAGACAGGAATTAATGCTGCCTGAGAATCCGACCAACAAGGGATAATATCTCTATGACCAGAGTTAGTATATATTGGGTTTTACATGACATGTAGGAGTTCACTGTGTGAGCCACCATTTGAGGGGGTAGGCAGCAGGAATTGCACAAGCCAAGCCCAGAGCAGGGGAAGGCTCTGCTGGAGAAGGGTGGCCTGCGTGGGCTATACAGGCATTGCTGTGCTGGGCCCCACAGCGAGGTCAGAGCTGCTGTCCCAGTACATCCATACTCAGCAGACACTTTAGATCCAAAGAGGCTGAAGTGAAGCAGAGTCTGCTGGGATGGAGTTGCCTTGATCACTTTCTTATTGCCAGACACAACACCCAACACCTTCAACTTAAAGGAAAAGAGGTTTGTTCTAACTCCCAGTTTCAGAGTTCTCAGTCTGTGCACGGACCAACGTAGAGACGCCTATCGTGGAGGGGCAGAGCAGAGGAAAGCTCTCCACTGTCTGGGAGCCAGGGAGCAGAGAGACGGAGGAGCCGGGGATAAGAACACAGCCTTCCGGGTCATGCCCCCAATGACCCACCTCCAGCCAGGTCCCAGCTCACACCTGAGCATCCCATGACACTCTTCTGTGGGTGAATCCACTGATGAACACAGTGCCCCAAGCTCCAGTCACTTGCTACACCCCCGAGACTTTGGGGGACATTTTAGAGTTTGGATCTAACGTGTCCACTGAGTGCAGATGGATTGGGACAGGGAAGTCCGAAAGTTGCGGAGAGCAGTTCAATGACCAGGAGAGAATGGATAGAGGGGTTGAAGGCCTGGGCCTCATGGGCAAAAAGGTGGGAGCAAATGGATTAGAAACTTTTTTAAAAGCTTGAGGACAATTTCTTTCAGAGCCCGCTTCTCATTAGCAGAAGTTTTTACTCCTCTGTCCTTGGTTGCAAAATAAAAGTACCCACCCTGCAAAAAAAGAAAAAATGTTGTAAAGTTAAGAACTCTGCTGAAGGAAATCAAAGAAGCACATTCCATGTTCATGGATTGGAGGACAGTGCTCGTCAGGGGCCAGTATTACTCAGCAATCCACAAATATGGCATAATATGAAAACCTCAGTGGAGTTTTTTTGACAAAAATAGAAACATTTACCCTAAAATTCATATGAAGTCTCAAGGGACAGTGAACAGTCACAGTAATCTTGAAGCAGAACAAAATTGGAAGTCTCACACTTCTGCTTTTAAATATATTAGAAAGCAACATAGTTAAAGAAAGAAAGAAAGAAAGAAAAAGTGTGGAGGCTGGTGGTGTAGCTCAGCAGTTACAGCACTTGCCTAACGAATGGAAGGCCCTGGGTTTGATTCCCCACCACCACATAAGCTGGGCATGATATGTGCCCCTATAATCACAGCACTGGTGAGCCTGAGGCAGGAGGATTGCCTAGAGTTCAAGGCTAGCCGGGCTACACAGTGAGTTCAGAACCAGCCTAGACTACAGAGTGAGACCCTGTCTCAGAATAAATAAATAGATAAATAAATATATTATTGACATTGAAGGAAACAACAAGGGTTTAGAGGAAGGGAACTGGGTAAGGAGCCCACAAATAACCCTTCACATTTGTGGTCAAATCACTGGTGAGGGGGACGCTGAGATACGTTGAGGGGAAATGATAATCGTTACACATGGGGTGGAAAGCTGATGTCCATGTGCCAAGGGACACCGTATACAAAACAAGCTTGAAATTCACCAAAGGCCTAAATGTGTTTAAGGGGGAAAAGAGAACAGGGGAAAAGTGTCGTGATATAGGATCTAGCTCTGTCGTCTTGGCTATAGCACCAGAGGTGCCGTCTGCCAAAGGAAAAACAAGGGACGCACCAGGTTAAAGAGTTCTGTGTGCCACAGACAGTCAAGGAAAAGGTGACCACAGAATGACACAGTGTTTGAAAGTCATGTGTCCAGTAAAGGATTAACATCCAGAGCGTAGGAAAAACTCCCACAGCTCAGCAGAAAGGGCAGAGGACCTGGATAGCTCCATTTGTCTAGAAGATTTAAGTAGCCAATGAGCACAGGAATAGATGTGTAGCACCGTCATTCCTCAGGGAAGGACTCGCAGGTGCCGTAACGAGACACTGCCTGCCATCTGCCAGGATGGCCACCATTGAAAAAAACAAAAATTAACTTAAAAAATATGCCTGGGAAGGTGAGGCAGGAGGATCCCAAGTTTGAGCTCAGCCTAGGCAATTTAGTAACGTAGCAAGACTCTTCTCAAAATAAAAAAATGTCAAGAGTGGCTGGGGATGTCGTGCCATGTGAAGGCCCTGGGTTACATCCCCAGGTCACAACAAGAGCAGCAGCCGCGGCATTAACAACGCGGTGACACGTGTCAGTGTCCAAGGACAATCAAAAGTCGGAGAGTCACAGGAGATATTCAGACACTTAGGTCCTTGGCTATCCTTGGCAAGGGCTGCCAGGGCCAAATACCATGAAACTGGGTGGCTGTAACCACAGACCTTTGTCCTGTCCCAGATCTAAAGGCAAAGCGTAAGAGGTCAAGGTGTCACCAGTGGCTTTCCCCTGAGCCTGCGCCCTGGCTTATGGATGTCGCCTTCCCCGTGTCCTCACGTGGCTGTTCCTCTGTGTGTGTCTGTGTCCTCATCTCTTCTCACAAGAACGCCCGTCACACTGAATTAAGACCCTCCTCCCTATGACTTTGCTGTAATTCGGTTACCACATCAAAGACCCAGTCTCCAGATCCATTTGCATTCGGAGGGCCTAGGGGTTGGATTTTTGGTGATGAGAGTGGGTTGGGGCCTAGTGCAGCCTGTCACACTCAGGTCCACAAAGCATTACTGACAGTGGCCAAAAGGTGCAAGCAACCCAGCACCCAAGGAACGAGTAAACTAAGTGAAGTCTGTTATACACTCCGGAAGTGGGAGGAAATTCTGACGTGTGCCGTCGTAACACGTGGGTGGGACTTGGGGACGCTCACCTAAGGGAAAGCAGCCAGGCAGAGTGGAGGTTGGGGAGACAAGAAAGTTCTGGAAGTAGATACGCTAATGGATATGTGACAGTGTGTATACACTCAGTGCCACTGACTGGGGGTAGGGCTGGGGTGGCACAGGGGCAGAGCCCTACTTTGCCTGGTCGGCCCTAGGTGCTAGCACCACAGAAGGGGTTGGTATTAAATGATGAACTGATTGTCCTGTGTTTTACTGTCATGAAAAATTTTAAATAAGTAAAAGGAATAGCTAAGGATGCGGGTTCCGTGGGGCTAGAGGGTGACCTCGTGGGACTCTCTTTTGGGGGGGGATGTTCTCCAAGAGGGGCAGCAGGTGGAGCAGGCCAAGGGTCAAAATGGCGCCACCATTTTAGATATGGCCCATTTGTGAAGAGCTACCCGCCCCAAACCACATAGCACCCCATCCCGTCTGCCTTGACCCCCACAAGGACTGATGAGAATACGTGGCAGAAGCCAACGGTTAAAAAAAAAATTAATACAATAAAAGGTGTATGACTACGAATCCCCCTCAGGATCCAGCCCGTCACGTTGACACACACGTCTCAGCGTCCATGCCACTGCCAGAAGCGGCTCTGGCAGTCCTCTTGCCTGAGTGTCTGTATGAGGTGTGACCAAAAATGGCACAAGCGCTGCTGCCGAGCATGGCGGTGCGCCCTCATCCGTTCACTCACCACATCTGGCACTATGCGACTCCGACTCTTCCTCAAGGGCAAAATGACCGTGAGAGGTCAGCGTTCTGAATCGATCCAGGACATGGAGGCAGCCATGACAGCACAACTGAAGACACTCCAGAAAGGAGACTCCAGAGCCGCTGTAGGAAGCGGCCGGAGCCGTGGGATGGGTGTGTTCCAAGGGGGGAGGCGGATTCTGGGGAGCTGATGGCAAGGTGTCTTTCACAGGAATAATACATTTTTTAAAAATACTTAAGCATTCACTGTGTTCTTGATCATCCCTGTCATGCCACTGAGCTATCCTGATTGCTCTAAGGTCACCCTCACCCCACTCCCGTTTGGGCCACTTCATGAAGTCCCGTGTTCTGGTTCTTCACGGGAGGGGGGGGGTGCTTGGAGGGAGGGGCAGACGCTGGGCCTCGCACACCCAACCCTGGGGCCACTGTCACTGACTGTGCATCTCTGTTCCTCCCAGGACCTGAGTTCCTTCGCCATGCCGCTCCTGGATGGAGACCTGGAGAGCTCTGAAAAGCATTCCTCTCGCAAGGTAGGCCAGGTCTTCCCCGGGCAGCCCCACGCAGCCCACCTGAAGGGCTGCCCAGAAGGGTAGGGCCCTGACACCCATCCAACCTATACTGCCCTCTCCCCACCCGCTGGCCTAGGCTGGGCCATGTCCTGCCCTGCCCAGCTCTGGGCATCCAGCCTGATTAGCCCAGGTGGGCAAGGGTATCAGAAAATGGCCTCAGCCCAGCTGTCTGCCTCCTGGGCCAGCAGGGACCTGAGCGGCAGGAAGGAGTCCCTGTGCAGGGCTGGGAGATGCCCTGGCGTTGGGGGAGGAGGGTCCCCTCCTCTTCCTTGTCTGGCTTCTCAAAGCCTTTCCTCTGCCACTTGGAAACCAGGTGGCCTTTGCTCTGGGCTCCATCCTGGCTCTTTTTGGGGAGGGAATGGGCAAAGTCTTAGTCTCTTAGGCTAGGCTCAAGCCCACAATCCTCTTGCCTCAGCCTCCCAGAGTGTTGGAATTATAAGCCTGTGCCAACGCACCCAGCTAAGGAGCTGAGACTGCAGTAGACATGTGGAGAAATCCCCAAGGGCCCTTGGGGGGCTCGAGAGGTCTAATAGTGATGTCCTTGTTCGCAGTGGGTTGCAGCCAAGAGGGAGAGGCCCTGGAAGGTGGCCTTGTCTCCCTGGTATTTCTTCAGAGGCTGGCCTGATGCCAGAAATGGCGTTAGGTACTGTAGGATGTGACTCTCCGCTCCCCAGTGCCCTGGCAGGAGGAGACAAGGCTCAGGATTAGGAGTTCAGTTGCACCGGGACATCCGACTCTATAGTTCCCACGTCAGCCACTGTGAGAGTAAGAACCTGGGACCCATTTACCCAAAAGAACATTAGTTCTCATAGAACAGTCCTCTCGAGCACTACAGTGACTCGTGCCTGTAATCCTAGCACTCTGGGAGGCTCAGCAACTAAGAAGACTCTGTTTTTAAGATAAAAATCTAGATAAACAAGAGGACTTGGGCTAGGGCTCAGGAGGGTGGCTCCCAGGATGTCTCTCTCTCTGGCCTCAAGTCCTCCTCTATCACTCTGTTTCCACAGCACTGTCTCTAGAAGGCGTGTCATACTGGCCCTGAGTCACAACTCTACCACCCGCCAGCTTTGTGCCCCCCACCATAACTCCCGACAGCAGCTTCTCCTGGCGTTAGGCTCAGTGGCACCCAGGGGTAACGAGACCATGGCCACCCTAGTGGCCAACCCTTTCTACGCACAGCCACACCACTGCCTCGCTTAGGAGCCTTGTAGTCCACTGCCGACAAAGAGCCAGCCCTGACCCCATCCGTGCCCCTTCCCTAATTCGGGCCTCCACCGGCCCCTCCAAGGGCATCTCCTGCCTGACCAGCCACACGGCCAGGGTCCATTAGTGCCAGAATGTGCCACATAAGTACAGGAGATTGTCAGAAATGAAGGAATGTTGAAATTTTCAAGAATATGTTGCACTGAGTGACTTGTCGACGTGAGTCCCCTCAGAGTCCTTCCCCTCCCCGTGCCATTCTTGCCACGTCCTCCCTCCTGGAGAGCCCCAGTCGGGCTCTCAGGGATGCCTGGATGTCCTGAACCTGTTCAAAACGTTGACCTTGCGTCGTCATTGTGACTTTGGGGAAGAGCCAGAAATCACAGGGTACCAGGTGGAGGAGGACACGCCGCCTTGTTTTTACGAAGCTGTCTTTCCATCGGATGGTGTACAGTAGTGGCCTCCACCGTATTTTTGATCATACCTCGTGAAGACACTCAGGACTGCCAGAGCCGCTTCAGAACATGGCAAGAGCGGTGGAATGCATGTGCTCATAACGAGGAGGTGGCATTTCAAGGGACGTCCACTGTAATGGTTTTTATTTTAAATATTGATTGTATATTGTCATGACAGCTGACACTTGGCATGCGCCAGAAGCTGTGCCCAGCGCCTCCCTCCCTGCCGTTCCCACAGCCTGTGGGCAGCCTAGCACCCCCGTGCAGGTGGGGAGTAAGCCGAGAGGGTCACGTTGCTAGAGACTGAGCTGGAATTTGAACCCAGGACTCTGCCCCAAGTCCTCCCCTGTGATATCACCTCCTCGTAGAGGCACCCTCTGGTCCCTATGCGTAGGGTTCCATCACTGATGGCGGTCTCCACTTTCCTCCCTGTGACCAGACGCTCCACCCACCGCATAGAGAACCACTTGGCTTTAGGTTTCTTTTCTCGGGACTCTTTGCCGTAGGCAGGTGGGATGGTGGCTGACTCAATAATCCGTAGACAGAGCATATTTATAGTTGAAAAGCTGTACAGGGAGGTGGGCAGGAGCTCTGTGACCTGTTCCCCGGCCTCAGAAGTCACCCTGGAAGGGGAGGTGCTGAGCCGGGCCCCACACCACAGGTGACAGTGCTGTTTCTTCATGACCAAGTACTGACTGCAGCGTGAGGCTGGTGGTCATGGGGGTGGGAAAGACAGCGGATCCTTGAGAACGTCACCAGCTGGGGGCTCGGGCGCCCTCTCGTGGCCACAGGCTGTACAGGCGCCCTGGTCGGAGCCACGCTCAGGGTCTAGACAGAGAGGACTCAGCAGGTGCTTCAAGCCACGTTGGGATCTCGGCCCTGGTCATCAGAGTGCAGCACTTCCACTCTGGTGTGCCCTGCGGACCATTACTCTTCCTTCCTGCTGCTGACCTGAGGCCATTCGGTGGCCAGGTAGCAGGTTTGTCAAGCCGGGAGACAGCTGCCAACTAATGTACGGTTAGTCATATCCCTCCGCAGATGGGCTGATGTCCTCACACAGATCCTCAGCTGACATGCTGATGGCCCCGTGAGCTGAGGATATGACTGTCATTTTAGAGATGAGGAAACTGAGGCATCAGGACAGGGGGACTTGCTTGGATGGCACAGTAAGAGCAGAGCTGGGTGACCTGGGCACCCAGATCCAGGAACATGGCGCCTTCTCAGCCATGTACCTGGGTTTAAAGTTACAGGGTCTGAGAGTTTGTCAAACCGTGACTGTACTAAGCCATCACAGGAGCAATCCTCTGAAGACTTGTGCCTTCTTAGCTGTCTCCCTGACCTTGGCCAGTGACTTCTGTCATTCAGAGGACTTGGGGCTGGGGTGGCGCTCAGGGATAAAGCACTTGCTTAGCATGCATGAGCCCCTGGGTTCCATCCCCAGCACCAAAAAGAAATATTTATCTTCTAGCACCAAAGAACCTCAGGATAGAGCCCCAGGCCAACCCCGTTCTGGATCGTAGGGGTTTGTGCTTCCTTCGGGGGGACCTGAAGAAGAGCCACACAGGTGTCACCAGACTAGTGGTGTGAGCTGAAATCATTCTTTCAACAAAAGACTCATTGCCATGAATCCGCCTTAAATTGCACCACCTGGCTTTGAACACCCTTTCCCCATGGTTCTCGCTGCTTTCTAAAGCAGTTCTGGAAGTTCTCTGTGTGAGATTCTGTATGAGTATGATCAAAAATATGGTTAACATTGCTGCTGCATACCACCACCCAACACGTGAGCCAGGGACTGAGGCCCAGGAGGGTTGGCTGCAAGTTTGAGTCTTGCCTGGTCAGTTTACTAACTTTGGGGGAGCCTGACTCAAAATTTAAAAAAAAAATTGTTGTGGAGATGTAACTCAGGATGAGGGCCCTGGGCTGCTCGACACCCAGTACCACAAAATAAAAAGGGAAAGATGGTGATGTCCTCATCCATCTACTCACCAGGATGCATGGCTGCAGCTCTCGCTCTTCCCAAGGTCACAGTGACCATGAAAGGTCAGTGTGTTGAATGGATTCGGGCCTGGTGGCCGCCACAGCAGTGCAGCTGAAGATGCTGATGGAAGAGGCTTCCAGGACAGCTTCCGGAGTGTCAAGGATGAGGGAGAAGTGTGACCCAAATGAGGGAGCGTTTTGAGGAGGAGTCATGGAAGTGCATGTTTTTAAAGTGTTAAATTTAAGTATTCACCGTAATTTTTAATCATGCCACATGCTCCTTCCAGTCAGAGCTTGAGGACAGTTGAGAGGCCTTGGGAACCAGGGCTAGAAGGACCTATGAGGAATCCCAGGGGGAGGTGGGTCAGCCCGCACCCCTCTCTCTGTTTGCCATGCCTCCCCTCCACCTCCCAAAAAGGCCCTTCTGGAGAGCTGGACAGGTTGGTCACGAGGCCTCCAGGATGAGGTGCTAACCAGTCTGGGGTTGGCTGCCTTTGGGGCAGGTGCTGACCTCAAGTCTTTTTAGGGGCCACCTCTGTGGAAGAGCTCAGGGCTGTTTCTCAGATGGCTGTGCGAGGGGGAACAGTAATGTCAGGCCGGTACAGGGCCCAGGTGACCTCATCCGTTCATCTGTCTTTCTGCAGGTGGACAGCCCGCTCAGCTCAGGCAGCCCCTCCAGAGGGCTCTTCTCCAGGGGCCCCCAGGCCCGGCCCTCCAGCCCTGTGTCTGCGCCCGTGAGGCCCAAGACCAGCCCAGGCTCTCCCAAAACCGTGTTCCCGTTCTCCTACCAGGAGTCCCCTCCGCGCTCGCCGCGTCGCATGAGCTTCAGCGGCATCTTCCGCTCCTCGTCCAAAGAATCCTCGCCCAGTTCCAACCCGTCTACCTCACCCGGGGGCATCCGGTTCTTCTCCCGCTCCAGAAAAAGTAAGACACTGATGCTATGGTTGCAGGTGGGTGCCAGCCTCCAGGGACCTTCTCTGGACACTCAGCCAGATGGCACTGGAGCCCCTGGGTGGCCGTCGGTGGCTTGGTGCTGGGTGTGTGCTTTTGTGTCTGTCCCCTGAGGGCAGATCTCTCCCTGGGAGAGCAATTTGTCACTTGCTGTCTGTACTAACCCTTCTGGGACGCAGCTCCTTGGGAGCAAGTGGAAACCCCCAGCACTCAGTCTGACTTACTAGCACACTGTCTGGAAGTCAGTGCAGGGCTAGCACTGTGGCCAGCTCCACGTTCAAAGCCCCAAGGTCTGCCCGGTGTGGCTCCAGCCCTGTGGTGGGATATGTGGGATGTTTGGACCTGCTTCTGGCAGGTCCTGATTTTTTTCTGTTCGGAGCTCGGGCAGCAGGAAGCAGGTGCAGGGGTGGGTATGCTGGAGAAAGCAGAAGGAAATGTTTATGTTTGAGAGCTGCTTGTGCTCGTCTTTGTGATTTGAAGGTAAAATATCCTCCCCGAGCTCTGTTGTGCATAACAGGACAGGCGCGAGGCGAACCTCTCTCCTGGCTTCTCTTCCTGGTTCTTTCTGCTAAAAGTGGAACATTTTTCACTAGGGAGGGTAGTGAATGGCAAACGCACTTGCCCGTAGCATCCGAGGTCTGGGCTAGCGTGTATTTGTGCTTCAAAGGACCTGTGTTTGGGGGAGACGCTTGAGCAAGCCAAGTGGGATGCAGCCAGGGAGGGCCTTGCACCTTCCTAGGTTCTAAGGAAGGGCATGAGAGGGCTCTCTTGTTTCTGTGTGTGCGAGCATGCATACGTGTGTGTGTGTGTGAGAGAGAGAGAGAGAGACAGAGAGAGACAGAGACAGAGAGAGAGAGAGAGAGAGATGTGGGGTATTGTCTCTAGGACTTCTGAAGCTCTCTCCCCAGAATAGCAGCTCTCCTGCCTCTCCATGAACCAAACCAAAAAGACACAAAAGTGCTGTGATTGGAGCATGGCAAATAGGACAGACATCACTCGGGAACAGGGCTGGAAGCTCCGTCTACCAATCCCTGGAGGGAGCCAGCACTTCAGGCACTGAACTCTAATGCTCCAGGGCATGTCCGATTCTGGAGCAACATCCTGGGACCCTCACCCTCGTCCCTCGGCTTACGGGGGAGGTGCCCTCCAGCACCTCCTGCAGATCCCGCTGAAGATGCCCCTTCCCGTAGATTTACACTTAACCTGTGCGACTGTCATCTCCGCGTTACTGGTAATAACTGATGGAGTGTAAGCACTGTGTAGACGGTGGTTATTGTGTGTTGTTTTGGGAATAGTGACAAGGAAGAAAGGTGTGCACGTGCTCAGTACAGACGCAGTTTCAAAACAGTATTTTGGACCTGCGGCTGGTTGGATCCCTGGATGTGGAATCTGCCAGTTATGAATCTAGAGAAGCACCCTATGGTGGGTGTTCATCAGGCCAGAGCAAGCCAGGTCCCCAGCCGCCTGCTTGCTCATGGTAGCCTTGAACCTCCGAGTCCAGCTCCTGGGCTTTCTCCAGAGGAGGGCAACCTGGTAAGCCCTTTTGTGAGCAAGTACTGAGGTCCAGCTCTGCATCCATGTGGCACATGTGGTGCCTGCCCTCTGGATCTTTGGCTAGAAGGGTCCCCCCACACTCCTGCTTGATTTTTCAGCTGTGCTTGGCATGCAGCTGGCTTGCAGGGTAGATAATGATGGTTAAGCTTGACTGTGTCAGCTCGGTTGGCTTGGGATCTGCCCCGGGGATGGGTGGAGCGTACTTCTGGGTGTGTCTGGGTGAGTCATGGAGGTGTGAGCTTGGGGGGCTGTATCTGGCCCCTTGTTCCTTCCTCTCTGGCACTGTTCCTT
Source organism: Ctenodactylus gundi (assembly GCA_004027205.1). Lineage (NCBI taxonomy): Eukaryota > Metazoa > Chordata > Mammalia > Rodentia > Ctenodactylidae > Ctenodactylus > Ctenodactylus gundi. The sequence continues at coordinate 64,402 of PVKB01004760.1, forward strand.
GACTCCCTCCCCAGCCACCACAAACTTAGGCAGTTGTGATCCCCTGCGCACTTCCACCATGGTATTCCTGCCCTGGAGCTGGCTGGCCACTTACCGCATCCCATGAGACCATGAGCTAAGTTAAACCTCTTCTCCTTTAAGTGTTGTGTTCAGACCCTGGGAAATCTGTTTATAGAATGTCGGTACCAGGAAACTGGTGTCTTTACTATGACTGCACCTGACCATCTGGCAGAACTAGTTTGCAGGAGGAACTTAGAAAGGTTTAGATATGTGCGCTAGAGAAGCTGTAGAATTCTGTGAACAGAGCTTGACAGATAATTCTGGTCAAACTGGCTTAGAGGACCAGAATGCTGATGGACATGTGGATGGACAGTAAAGGCCAAAGTCAGGAGGTTTCAGTTGGGAATAAGGACTTAACTGGACTATATAGGCCATGTGAGATACACTGTGGCAGAGAGAGAGAGAGAGAGAGAGAGAGAGAGAGAGAGAGAGAGAGAGAGAGAGCCTGTAATTTTGTCCATGTCCCAAGTCTTTGTGGGAGACTGAAATTAAAGACAGTAGACTAACTAATCTGGCAGCCCAGAGTTCAGGCTATAATGTGAGTAATACTGACTGCCTGTTGCCACATTTATGTTGAGAATTGGGCAACAGGCAGAGTAGAAAATTTTTTAAAAATTAAATTTTGGTCCAGAAGGAACCACGTATAAAGTTGGGGTCAGAGGAGGTATGGATGCTGAAGGGATCGACACCACTGAAGAGAAACCAGGTTCTGTGTAGAGAACAAGAAGAATGATGTTTTGACAGTGTTTCAGAAATCAGCAAGACTCCACCCACTGCAGGCTCAGGGTGCACAGGTAGAAATTGCTCCCTGAGAAGAAACTCCCTGGGACCCCTGCTCCAGAAGGGCCTCCTAGGAAGTTGGTTCCCAGCTTCGTTTCCCTGTGCGTGGCCATCCAGGCACTGAGAGGCCGCTGTAGCGTGGTCCCAGGGGCCAGCTAATGACAGCAGACCTTGGCACCATCCACGTGAGACTGGTTTTACAAGCATGCAGAATGCAAGAGTGTGAGATCAGGGGAGCTACCACCCAGATTTCAAAGGAAGACCTGGAAGGCCAGGCGAGGAGGCTCTGAGAGGATGAATCAGCGGAACAGTAGAGACCCCAGGAAGTTGTACATAGCAGAATGTAGAATGTCTGCTGAGGAAAGCTACGGGCCATGAGCAGAGCCACCACCCTGAACCAGGAAAGCCACAGGGTGTGGCCTCACATCTCACCACCATAGGCCTTGACTGCTTGGGCTTGGAGCCCTGTGGGACTTAGAGTTTGCCCTGTGTGGCTTTTGGTCTTGCTTTGATCGGGTTCTTTTCTGTTTCCACATTACTTCCTTTCGAAATGGAAATGTCTACCTGTCTTAGCTACTTTTTCGTTGCTGGGACGGAATTCCTGACATCACAATTTAGGGAAGAAAAGATTTATTTTAACTTGTAGTTTCAGGAGGTCACGGTCCACTCATGGGTGGCCAGCAATGGTGGAAGCACATGGTGGAGGTAGAGGTAGAAGCAGCTCCCTGTGGCATGTTAAACAGGAAGCCATGTGAGGCAGGAAGTCTGAACTAGCATGTACCCAGCCAGGTCCTGCCCCAGAGATCCAGCTCTTCTGGATTAAGCCTTCGTGTTCTGCCCCTTGCAACTTAAGCCCCAGGCATCGTCCCCTTCCAGCCAGGCCTCCCCGTCCAACAGTACACAGCTCCAAAGGGATCCCACCACATACAAAAACATAAGACTTTGGGGGACACTCCAGATCCAAGCCACAGAACTACCCCATGCCATGTTTCTTGAAATTGTATAACTTTTATTATTTTTACGGTGGTTCACAGCTGAGAGTCTACCTTGAGTCTCAGAAGAGACTTTGACTTGGATTTTTTTAAAAATAATGGAACTGTTGCTACTGGGGGAGGGATTAGTACGTTCTCTGTGATATGCAGGGTAGTTATAAGGTGTTAGGTAAAACTGATAACTGCTATTGTATGTAGTTGGAGACTCATTACAGTTTAAGGAGATGTATTTGGGTATCAATTTGACAAGGGTGGAATGCGGTAGTTAAGCTTGATTGTGTCAACTTGATTGGCTTGGGAGCTGCACAGGAAATTGTTGGAACACACTTCCAGTGTATCTGAGTGGGTCGTGGAAGCGTTCCCCTGCCCTCTCTCTCTGCTGCTGCTGTTCCCCTGCTCTCCTTCCTGGCCACTGTGAACGAAGAATCTTCGCCACACCCTCTGCCATGATGTTTCTGCCCTGGAGCCTGCCAACCCAGCACCAGAGCCCTTGAAACCCTGAGTTAAGTTAAACCTCTTGTAAGTTATGGGTGTTGTGTCCCAGCCACAGGAGAGCTGACGATCACAGTAGACAACAGACCTCCTTTTCCCCATGGCTTGGAAAACTATGCCTAGATCGAAGAACCCAGACGCTAGGCTGGCCCCCTCTGCACCAGGACTGGTGTCACGATTGATCAGGAGGCAGATGCTGCCAGCCAGGATGGAGGGACTTGGTGCCTGCCAGCTCCCTGACACCTGCTGCTTCTGCTAGAGGACGGTCACAGAGACACCGTTCCTCCCCAGGCTCCTGGGAGGGATTTCCCGTGTGGTCCTGAGAGAGAATAGCCGCACCTCGCATCAGCTGGTCTGGCTTTACCCTAAGCGGACACTGGCCACACAGCAACTAGTTTTCCCGTCTGCGCTCTCTGCTAGAAGTCTGTGGCCCAGATTTATGCAAGAGGCTCTCGTGGATGTATTATGCCACGTTTCTGGATCCAGGCTTGCTCCCCCTCATCCCACCTTTGCCCGCTGCTCCTTACGCAAGGATGGCATTTCTTGGAAGGATCCTGGAGCATTTATGGAAATTTCAAACAAGCCACGTACTCATAACATAGGAAGGGAGGGGACCCTGCTGGCCCTGGGGGCCTCAGCCACAAGGAGCCACGGACCTTCCTTTAATCCAGAAAATTCCTGGTCTCCGTGTCCTTGTTCCTACTGCCTAAAGTCCTCATTAGAAGGTGCCTGAGTATCCCAGGGAGAGTCCCTGGGCTGCTCGGTTACTGCCTGACGGAGTTGGGTTCAGGGATCGGTTCCGGGAGGGTATAGGGTCAGAACTGCCAAGAGTCTGGCAAGTGGAGTCCAGAGTGCCCATGAGAGCCTGGTTGGCCCCAGGCAGCTGTAGCCATCTCTCCCTCCGCTGTCTGATACACAGCAGGCAACGCCCCATCAAGCCTGCTCCAGTAACCCGACCTGCAGTTATGTGTGCACACCACGTCCCCCAGGGGCGACCTCTGATGTCATGCCCAGCCGTTGTAATCAGAGGATGTACCTATGACTTCCTGTTTTCTGAGGGTTTTTTTTTTTTTTTTTTTCAGCCTCAGAGTGAGGTCTGACTGATGTGAGCAAGACAGAAACACTTCCTGGTCACATTCTGAGCCTCTGGGGCCGATTTCTTCTAGGGGCCACCCGAGTTTATCTTGAAAAATGAGATAAATGGGTAGAGAGAGGGTGAAGATTGCCAGGCATTTTCTTTTAGATTTTGGAGACAGAAAAGATGAACAGGCCTACAGGCTGAGAGGGCAAGGAGCCCGTAGAGGGGATTCAGGAAGCTACTGGAAGAAGGCATATGGGGCGGGGACAGAGTTGGCATTGCCAAGAGCTGTGTCCTTCCCTGGGTGGGTTCTGTTCTCCATTAGGCTGCTGCCTTGCTCAGTTTTGGGGGAACCTCCTGCTCGTCCTCATGGTCCTGATGTGGACACTTATCCTCTAGGAATCGCTTTGACCTTGTCAGCCATCTGGCCCTGCTGAGTTATCTAGGGAGACGTAGGGTCTGTCTATCTGTAGATGTCCTGTTTGTTCTAGAAGGTTCCTTGGTGTATCTAGCATGCCCTTGTCACAGCTCCCTGGCTTCAGCTGTGAGCTCTCAGTGGGGACCCAAGTTCTGTTCTGAACCCTCAGCAGCCCGGTGAGGCAGCTGTTTATCCCCAGCCCAGAGACAGATGGCTCGTTGCTGGTCGCATGGTATCAGCGACAGCCAATGCCTGTGAGTGAATCTGCCCCATAGTCAGCAGGTAGTTGGCACGGTTTGCCTCTGTCCCATCGGCCCCTGGAATTTGCTCCCGGGAAGCACTGAACACCCATCCAGCCTGTCCTACATCTCCAGCCTCCATGAATTCACACTGGCCTCCATGGCAGCTCCTTTCTGGGGCCCTTCAGGGCTCCTGACACAGTCTTTTACAGACACGTGCATCACGTTTTCCCACATGGCTGAGCACACATGTAAATTCCGTCCAGTGGCTCAGCCTGCTTCACCCTGGGCACGTGCTCAGCCCAATCTTTCTGCCTGCTGCAGGGAGTCATTTCCCAGTGGAGAAATGAATGTCCCTACCTGTCACCAGCAGTGCCTATTTCTCATCTCTCTGTCCCTGCTGGGCCCTTTCTCCCCCAGGTCCCCTCCCTCAGCACATGAGCACAGCGTGTCCCTTCCCACAGGTGGTGGCAGATACGCTGACATCCGTCTGACACCTGCACCTTTCTCTCCTGGTCATGAAGCTGATTTTTTCGGGGCGCTGCCTGGAGCATCGAGTTAGAGCTGGTCCCATTTAGTCCCTCACGTCCCTTTCCTGTGAGCCAGAGGCTGGCTTCAGGATGGTGCAAAGAGAAGTTGGTGGAGAATTTGAGGAAAATCTGCTTTTCTCTAACCAAAAGAGGTGTAAGAGGACCGGTCCCCTACTTCTCCTTTGATGGTCACATGGAGACACGTTTTCTCGCACCACAGGACCAGGTTCTGCATGCAAGATGGCCGAGCTGGAAGTGGGGCAAGTGGTTCTTCATGCTGTTTCCATTGCTGAGCTCACAGCCCACCCACTGACTGTCATTATTCTTGACAGTACACAACCTTGTTGTTCAGTCTCTTGGAAGCGCCCTGTTTCTGGTATCTGTCGCTAGAGCACCCCGAGTCTCACAACTGCTGGCCTTGAGCTACGCACAAGGTGCCCCCTTTACCCAGGCAGGGCAGAGCTGGAAGGGCTCTTCTGGACTCTGCCAGACCGAGGGCTGTGAAGGAAAGGAGAACACGGAGAAAGAACAGAAAGTGGAGACGAAGCTGCTATTCGTAGGATGGCGGAGGAGACCTAATCGTTCCCAGGAAACAGCTTGGCAGAGGCCGCAGGCTGAGGAAGTGTTTAGGACTGGGTCAGATTCTGCCTCGCAAGTCACCCATCAGGCAGGCTTCGGGTGAGGCCTGAGTTAGGGGTCTCTCTGGGCCATCTTTTCTGCCCTCACTGACCTCGTAGGAAGTTTGCTCTTGGTGACTCCCGTGCTTACAGGCTGAGACATGCTGCAAGGTTCCGTCCAGCAGTTGCATTGCTGCCTGCACCCCAGCCGGTGCCTCAGGGCAGATGGTCAACCGGAGCTGGGGACTGGAAGATAATCCACGCTAAGTGCTTCCCACAGTCAGGCCAAGACGCTCGTCGTGTTTGTCCCGTTTCACCTGTGTTTCCTGAATTTGTTTCGTTGATACATCTGGTTTCCCTCAAGAGTCTGTGAGGTGACAGAGCACTTGTCCAGGTGTCCCCTGGCTTGGGAACAGCGGGCCAGGGTCAGAGAATCTCTTTGTTTTTCTGGTTTTGTAGCTGAGAGACCACTAGGGGGCAACAGAGCCCCACAGGCCGAGCCTCCTGCCCCGGGCTGCAGCAGGTGCCAGCCTTCCGGGGGTTTCCCAGCTGGGGTGTTCACCTGCAGCTGCACCTGCCTGAAGGGATGGTGACACAGGGACGGGCAGACCACAGGCTGGGCGGGAGCGTCGCCTGACTGCAAGCGTCCATTTTGGCAGTGTCTCGTACTGGAGATCCCATCCTAGAGACAGATTGGAAGTGGGCACCACAGGCACAAAAATGTTGTGTGGTACCTCATGGTGTGAAGGGTGTAAAAGAGCGGGGAGGTGGCGTAGCACTGTTCAGGAAGGTCAGCAGAGGTCCCTTGGATGGGGAGACACTTGGGCAGCACAGGATGGAGGCAGCGAGGGCCCAGGTGGGCACCTGCAGCCTGGCATGCCCTGCAGAGGGAACAGCAGTGCCAGTGTCCTCAAGCCATTAGTGTGAGCAGACCTTAGGGGCCGCTGGGACAGACCCGGCATAGCGTGACCTCCTTCCAGTCCCACCTTATGTAGGAAGCCCCGCTGGGCTGTGCCAGCCCCGTGCCATCTGAAGTGATCTGAAGCATTGTGGCAGCCTGTGTTCCTTTGCAATAAGCTTTCGTTGCCTTTGTGTCTCTGAACACCACACTCTTACCTCCCCAGCTCTTCTGGTTCAGTTCCTGGTCCCCCTATACCGACCAGTGCCTTTGAGGTGCTGGTCATCCCACCTGAAAGAACCCAGCATCTCTGGGCTGAGGCTATCTATAAGGCAGCGTAGATGACCACTGTCACTTGGTGGGAAAAGAGGCTAATCGTCATCAGTTCTGCACAGGGGACAGTTACCCCGAGGACCTCCTGTCTTCTTTCCTCTGCAGACCCCCAGGGTCCTGGGCCTCAAGGACCTTTGTCTTTTTCCGTTCTCTAGCAAGTCATAAAGGTCCTTTCAGAGGTGTTCAAACAAAGCTGGACTTCACAGAAAGCCAAAGGCTGTGCGTACATTTCATGTGTAACCAAGTAGGAATTTCTAACATTAAAATCGGGCACAATGACGCTCCCAGTTTGGAAGTGCATCGTGGTGGCTCGTGGGGAGTGAGACCAGTGAGAAGGGACCAGGTCCCCTCCCCTGCAGGGCAGTTAACGGCATTTTATCTCAGTGAGCAGCTATTCATGCCCAGTGACCACGACTGACTGAACAGGTCCCACTGGGCATGGGGACGTGATCCTTGCCCTGTTAAAAAAAAAAAAAAAGAAAACCCCAATTCGCCACCCTGGCGGGTCACCTCTGATTACACTGAAGGCAACTGTAGGTCACGACCTAGGATCTGGTAGGATCCATAGAAAGCAGAAGGCCGAGAGTGAGGCCAGTGCCTGCGAACTCTGCCCTCCCACGGGAGGGAATTCACAGCCCCTGCGGGGAAGGAGAGGTGGCACAGAGCATCTCATTGGAAATGCCCACTCAGCAAGGTTTTTTTTTTTTTAACCACATCCTTCAGTAAGAAATCCACCTGACGTTGCAGCCCGGACATACACACAGCACTAAAAAACACTTTTAGTATTTACTCCTGGCTATGTATTCAGTATTTCTCCATTTGGTAGGCGGGGGGAGGGGGCATGGGTGGCACGTGGATTGAACCCAGGGCTTTCATACTAAGCTACAACCCCAGACCTTTTTAATGTTTTATTTTGAGACTGTGTCTCACTAAGTCACTGAGTTGCCCAGACTGGGCTTGTGTTTGTGAACCTCCTGCCTCTGCCTCCCATAGTGCTGAGATTATAGGTAGGTGCCATGGGGCCTGGCTCCACTGTGCTGCTTTAGCACACTTTATCTGACCCTTATGGCAGATTCCATGGCCATGGCCATGGCCAAGGCCACGTGCACTTTGAGCCTCCACAAGGAATTTCATTTTTTTATTTGTAGTTAAATTGTAATACTCAAGTTCTAGAGCAATGATCAGGCCAGAGTCGGGCAGCCGCCTCCCAGTCCCCAAGCCTGTCGCCTCCGTATGTGGGTCTCTGCCTGAGATCTCCCAGGAGAGTGGTTAGAAATGCCAGCTCTCTCTGCAGAGTTTATTTAACTTGTAAAACTTGGGCTCCTCTCCCAACATTTCAGCCTCAGATTACAGACAGTCCTTCCTTTATATCTCAGTGACCGATTTTATTTCTCAAAGAAAAGTCTGTTTCCCTGAAAAACGCCAAGGTTTTTTGTGTGCTGCTTCTGGAAGAATGGGCTGGAGCTCTTAAGAGTTTAATTTGGCGCCTCTAAGTCCTCCACCAACAACATGCCAAGGGCTTCCCGGGGCGCAGGACCCCTGCCCCAGCTTGCCCCGCAGAACAAACACGGGCCAGCTCACAGGCTGTGCCCATCAATGGGCCCATTGTGCCTGAACACAGTGTGGACCAGGCAGCAGGACAGACTGGGCGAGCTGGCCCTCCCACCTCCAGGCTCTCAGGCCGCTCAGGAGACCACCTCGCTGGCCCGTGGCCTTCTCTTGAGGACAGCCATCATCGTGTCACATGCAAGTTGGGGTCCTGCCAGGCGACGAGAGACCTGGGCAGACTACAGGCAGACGAGCTTAGTGCAGGGATTATATGGCTGTGATTCTCTTTGTGGGGTCTGAAGGTAAGGGAGGAGCTAGATGCCAAGGAGGGTCTGGCAAGGAACCCAGAGATTAGTAACCAAAGCCCCTGCCACCAGGTAGGGCAGGGAAGGAAGCAGAGCAGTGGGAGCCAGCCCCAGGAAGGAGGGGAGCCCAGGCTGCCCGGGACCCTGACAGGTCTCTCCTCCCTCCCCACTGAGATGGGCCTGGGCATTCCGGCTGCCACACCAGGGTCAGCGTGATGCCCCCCTGAGGGGGAAGGGTGGAGGTGATGTGAGGGCAACATAGGGAACTGGGGGAGGGAAGCACCCCGTGTGCCACGGGGCCAGGTGCTGAGCTCAGGCCTTGAGTCACAGTGACAGATGTGCCCCGGTGCACCCAGCTGTGTGGGCACAGGAGCTTTTTCCATCTGGGTGGCAGCAGACAGGTTGGTGACTGGTGACCCAAAAAAGCCCTGTGGCAGATCGCCCAGTCTGTGGCCTCCTTCATCTGCAGCCATGTGCTTGGTGATGTCTGCTCCTCAGGTGTCCCAAATGGCACTTTTGATTCTCACTTCCAAGAAGTTGCAGGACCCTCTGGATGGGTGCTGACGCTGGAGGGGGAGAGCCCAGGAGGGCCACAGGTGACCTTTTTCTAGATTAGGGAAATTTTCTCGCATGATTTTAGTGAATAAATTATTTATACCTTTGGTGCTGTCTTCTGCTCTTTCTCCCACACCCCTAATGCTGAGATTGGCTCCCTGTGAATCACCCATCGTCTGTCGTATCCAGCTACTTTGCTCCTTTCTAACTTTTAAGTCATGTCTAATTATAGCATTTGTTCCCTTAGCCTTGTCTGCAAGGTCTGAAATTCTCTCCTCACAATGTGTAAATTGACTTCCCCTGCTTTCAGATGAGTTTTTTATATCCTGATAATTCAGCTAGATTTCTTTCCAAAATTTCCACTTCTCTATTAAAATGTTCTTTCCTATCTTGCATCTCCTTGTTTACTTCAGCCAAGTTTTCATTTGTGGCCTCTGTATGCTCAGTGAGCTTTGTCTCTGTTGGCACCACTATTTGTTTAGTGAGATCCTCTTTAAGCTCACCGGTCGTCGCTTGCATATCTCTGAGAATATCTTGCTTGAACTGGCTGTTCAACTCATTAATTTGCTTTTTGACTTCCTTCCCTGGGTCCACTACTTCAGGGCCCGTGGCATTCGTTTCTGGGGTCCCAAGCGTGTCCGTGGGTGTCCTCTTGCCTTGTCTTCTTCCCATGGTTCTGTTGTTGAGAGGTTTCACTTTAGAGGCCCAGCCGAGAGGTTTCTTTGGATGAATTTCGGGGAGGGGGGGGCGGTGCTGCAATTCCTCTGAGTTCCATCCTGGGACGAGGCAGTGAGGGAGGAGGCCCTAAGAGCTGGTGGCCTCCGAGGTGTCATTAACGCTCCCGTCCCCTCAGCTCTCCCACCTGTCCTGGCTTCCCTCCCCTGAGGGCGGGGCTGTCCGCCCTCTGAGGTGTTCCCACTATACCCAGCCGTTCAGGAGGTGGGAGGCCTTTCTAGCCTCTCCACAGTTGTCTCTTGTGCCAGTTTTTTCCTAGGCACTCCTTAAGAGTGACCCCCAAAACCCTGATGGACTCTCCTGAACTTTCTTTTGCTCTAATCGGTTCAGTCTCGGGCCCTTTATTTTTTTTCCCAATGGCTCCTACTTACGTCATTGCCTGTTATGGCTGCCGAGTGCTGCTTCTGATCTGGGCTCCAGGAGGCCTTTTTTAGGGGAAGCTCGCAGTGCATTTTTAGTATGCAGTACCTGCAGCCTTGTTTTTGGAGGCCGAGGCTACCAGCTGCTGTTAGTTCCCACTTCTCCTGGATCTGCACGTACCTCCGTCTGAAGTTCCGGTCTCCACACTTCCCTCCTTCCGTGGATCCTGGCAGCTCAGGGCTGCACTCAGTCGGCTGCAGTTCTTCTCCACTTCCGATATGTCTTCAGGACTTCTGACCTTCCTGTGGCCTTCGTTCAGTTGTTGGGGTGATCCTTCCTCTCCTAGCTACACTGAATGGTTTTTTACTATATTCTCAACTTTTTAAGTGGTTCCAGGAGGAGACACTGTACTGTTACTCAGCCGCCATCTTGGCCGGAAGTCCCCACAATGTGTGTTGAAAGAAAAAAATTATTACGTTAAAAGACACAGTGCCACAAGGCCCTTCAGGGTCCTCCCCCTTTCTTCAAGCACACGCCCCTCCTTCCTGGCGCGTTGTACAGCAGTTCTGGAAGCCTCTCAGCTGAGTGGCTGCAGTTGTGATGTTGTGGCTGCCTCAGTGTCCTGAATGGGTTCAAAGCGCTGACATTCCATGGTCATTGTAACCTAAGGAAAAGAGCCAGAAGTCCCACGGTGCCAGGTCCGGCGGATGTGGTGGGTGAGGACACACCATCAAGTCTTCCCATTCGGTGGCAGTGGCAGGAGCATTCATCAGAGTTTAGATCATTGTCCATAAGGACTCAGAAGAGGGAGAACCTCTGTAGCTGCTTCTGAAAGTAGCCAGGACAGTGGGATCAGTGGCTATAAAGAGGGGGTGGTCCGAGGGGGACCTGGGACAATGTGGCTGTTGCTGTAATACATTTATTATTATTATTATTATTATTATTATTATTATGAGACAGGGTCTTGTTCTGTAGTCCAGACTGGTCCTAAACTCGCTATGGAGACCAGGCTGGCCTTGGGCTCACAGCAATCCTCCTGCCTCAGCCTCCTGAGTGCTGGGATTACAGGCATGTGCCACCACACCTGGCTTATGTGGTGTTGGGGAATCAAACTCGAGTACTTAGCACTTGACTTAGCGCTCGCTGGACAAGTACTTTAACCACTGAGCTATTCCCCCAGCCCTTTAATACATTTTTTAAAAGTTAAACCTTCACCGTATTGGTCTATCACCCTCTGGGCCGGAGCCCAGCCACTGCAGGGTTGCCCCTGGCCAGGGGCTGAACCAGCTGCCCTGGCTCTGTCCTGGATTCTGGTGCCAGAATCATTTACCCTGAGTTTTCCCAGCATCAGGTTTGCTCGCGGGCACAGCTGCCCACCCCTCGCCCCACCTGCCTGGCTCCCGTGCCCTAGGCCCGTGCCCTAGGCCCGTGCCCTGGCAGCCGTGGGAGCCTTCCAGATCGGGCCAGCCAGGGAGGGATGCCGGCTGAGCAGACGTCTCAAAAACGTGACTCATCCTGCCTGTCCGCAAAGAAAGGCGAAGTATGTGTGGCATCCGGGTTTCCTGAAAAGCTCAGCCAACGCATGGCCGAGTTATGTGGCCTGGCTCCCCGCCCGGTTGCCTGGAGGGCGCCCTCTGGTGGCTGCCAGGCAGGTGTCCCCTGGAAAACGTCAGTGTCCTCACCAACGGGGGCTGGGCCTTGTGTGCTGGGTGATTATTAGGACTAAGGGAAAGTCAAGCAGAATGTCTGGAGGAATCTCCTTTCCCTCAGGTAATTACAGAATCCTTTAGCCTCCTAAGAAGGGCTTGCTGGAGTGGTGATCTCACTGCACAGGGTGGTAAAAAGTACTGCCAGGCCGATCCCTAGAGGTGCAGGCCTGGAATCCCAGCACGCTGGGAGGCTGAGGCAGGATGATCGCAAGTTCAAGCACAGCTTTTCGGAGGGGACTGGGAGTGAACAAGACACCTCAGAGGCCGTAAGACTGGTAGGTCCTCCTTCCCTGACACGTGGGAGGAGCACCTGATCAAGGAGGTCTGCTTGCCTCGTGGTGCCGGGAAGCAGAGAGGCCGAGGAGGGACCAGGGTCCCTGTATTCCCTTAGGGGCACCCCCCAAAATCTAATTTCCTGCCGGCAAGCCACACCTGCGTGTTCCACCACCTCCTGATACCTGTGCCCTGGGGATGAAGGCTTTAATACATGAGTTTTTGGGGACCATTTAAACTCAAAGCTATGGCACCCACCCCGGTGGAAGCCTCATAGCCATTACCTGTCACTCCCCTCAGCTCCCAGCAAACTCTGATCTGCCACTCTGTCGCTGCAGATTCGTCTTGTCTGGATAGTTCGTAAAAATAGAATCACATGGTATGTGACCTTCGGCGCCTGGCTCCTCTCACCTGGCGTCCTGTTGGAAGGGTCACCCACACTGTCCATCAGAGCTGCATGCTCTTTGATGCCTGAGTAATATTTCATCACGGGTATGTGCCATGTTTAGTTACCCATTCATGCACCGATGGCCACTTGTGTGTCACTACCTTTTGGCTTTTGTGAGTAGCTTCTGCGGACAGTCACGTGTAAGTTGTTTCAACACTGTTTCGAGTTCTTCTGGGTGCATCCCCAGGAGTGAACTTCCGGGTCCTGTGATCATTCTGTAACTCACTGAAGACTGGCCGTGTGGGTTTCCCTGCGCCGTTTTACCTGTCCCACCAACCACAGGGGGAAAGGCTCCGGTTTCTCCGCATCCAGGCCATACTCTCTTCTCAGCTCTTGGAACTGTGGCCCAGGACTGGGAGGGCAGTAGATTCGATTGGCGGTTCTCTGGCGAGGCTGCGTACGGTTCCACACGTTTGTTTTGCACTTGTCTTCTCTGGAAAAGTGCCTGCTGAAGCCTCCTGCCCGAGTCCAACGTGGCTGTGTTGTTGTGAAGTCATGGAGGCTCTTTATACGTAGCGGAGGGAGATTAAGCTGGACTACGTCAGCTTGATTAGCCTGGGAGCCACCTCAGGGATTAGCAAAGCACCCTGTGTGTCTGGGCGGGACATGGCGGCGTGACCTTGGGGGATGTGTCTGGTCCGCAGTCCGCCCTCTCCTGAGCTGTCTCTTGCCCTGCGTCCTGGTCCCCTGTGCGGTGAACAGCTTTACGGCAAGCCTTTCTGCAGCCATGTTTCTGCCTCCAGCCCGCTGACCCCAGACTGAAACTGTGAGCCACTGGGGCCTCCCTCCCATTGCCCTAGCAATGGGGAAGCTGACCAGCTCATGCAGATACCAGACTCTTAACAGAAATGTTATTTACTGTTTCCCTTCTGTGACCTAGCTTTTCATTCTCTTAATAATGTCTTTTGATGCACAGAAATCTTTAGTTTTGATGATTAAAGGCACCTTCTTTGCATGTAGGTCCCTAGCATTTGGCCCGCATAGACACTTAAAGTTACTGACATGAAGGGCGGGAGGGGGACGGGGGCAGATGCCTGGAATTAGAGTTCGTTACTCAAAGGGATGACTCCCACAACAGTGATGCAGGAGGCAGGGGCCCCCGGGGAAGCTCAGGGCACAGGTGTCGGAGCAAGAGCAGTGTCCTCTGGCCACTGTTGGCAGATACTGTGCAGCTCACACTTCATTCTGCTGTTTCGCTCGTCCAGCCCCCTGGAGCCTTGTGGGGAACAGGCTCGGTCTCTGTTAGGTTCGTTGCCAGGAGAAATAGCAAAGAACCATCTAAATGCCTTGAACTGCACGCTGGCATGTGAGCCTGACCTGTTCTTAGGTGCTGTGGACCTGATTGTCTTAAGCCTTGGTGCCAACCATGTTGCTTTATAATCCATTCCACTATTGAGAAGAGACCACGTTGGCTATGCACGTAACCCTAGGTCCTTGGGAGGCTGAGTCAGGGGGATCTTGAGTTTGAGCCAGCCTTGAGACCCTGTCTCAAAAGAAAAACAAAAAACAAAAAATAGAAGAAACAGACGAAAAGCAAACTTGTTCCGCCCCATCCTCACATTCCAAACTGGTTTCCAAATGAATGCAGTGCGAAAGTAGCTGGGTCTGCTTTCTGGAATCTCCAGAATCCAGAAAGTGGCACCTCTGTGCACTCCCTGGGCAGTGAGGCTGGACGGGCCTGGCTCTGGCTTTCTCCTGAACCCAAGGACTAACCACAGTCCTGGCTCACGCTGTCCCTTGAAATGAAAAATCCAAATACTTGACCCTTAGAGCTTTGGAATATGATTGGGGGGTGGGGAGGGTTGGAGACCGGAGGACTTCTGTCATCGTCTGCCCTTGTCTTTAGCACCTTGTCCTGGCCCGCTCTGGGGGAGATCTTGACAGGGGGTTAAGGAATGATGCCCAGGGATGGCAGAGACCACATGACAGGACTTGCAGGGAGTCTCCTGCGTGGGATACCCTAGCAGGGAGTTTCGGAAATGTAAGGTTTCTTACTTTCTGCCTCCCACAGTGCAGCATGCTGAAGATAGCAGTGACTGTTAGTTCCACCCTTCTGGGACGTTTTTGTGCTTTCAGAACTAAGGCACACCTGTGGCCACGGCTGGTTCTCAGCAGGCCAAACTGTCGCTGGGGTGAGGCAGGCCACATGAGCTGAGTTTTGTCTCTGCCAAGAAAATCACTCTCTTGTCACTCAGAGAGTCTCTAAACACTGGTCTCCGTGGGCACCACGAGACTGTGTGACCATGAGGGTGTCGGGGTGACATGGACCTGGGTGGGAGGAGGGCCCATCAGAGCCGACACTCACATGCAGCCCTTGCAGGGACATGGAAGGCCCAGGGAGCAGGGAGATGGCACAGCGAGCCCAGAGTCAAGTGTAACGTGACCTTTAGAACGTTCATGAAATATGACACAGTATCTTGGAACCAGCAGGAGAGCACTGCGCTAAGGCGTGTGCCTTTCCTCCCACGCTCTGAGGGCACCGAGCCTCTGACACCAGGCTTTTCTTTTGTGTGTGTGGTTCTGGGGTTTGAGCCCAGGCCTCTTACCAGAGCTACATCCCCAGCCCATTTTTATTTTCAATTTTAAGACAGGGTCTCTCTCATCTGCTGAGTTGCCTGGGCTGGACTTGAACTTCTAAGCCTTGTGCCTCAGCCTCCCAGAATCCTGGGATCACAGACCTGCTCCACTGGCACAGGTACTTCATACAATTCTGCAGCCTTCTGGGAAACAGGTACTGCCTCATGGTCCCCGGAGGTTTCAGAATGTGTTTGGACTGGCACAACTCTATCTACTTTTCCAGCGTTTTATCAAAGAAGCACCCCAGGTCATAAGAGTCACCAGGTGAGGAGTTGCCAGAGGCAGCAGCATCTGAGCCCAGCGTCACCCAGCCACCCTGGCATCTTGGTGAACCCTTCAGTTCCTTGGAACCTCTCTCCCTTTGTATTCCTAACTGAGGCGTGGTGGTTGGTCTCCCTCCTGCGTGTGGACAAGCTCTCAGGACCATGCCTTGGGGACAGGCTTGACAGGAGTCAACCCTGCCTGTCACTCAGTCACTGGGCCATTGGGCCACTAGACCACTGGGCAGCCCACCAATTCTCTTGCTGGAAGCTCACAGCCTCATCATTCCTGGGCATGGGAGGCACCACCCAGTGAACAGGGGAAGGTTCCAGAGCCATGCTGGGCATCCGGAGTTCCAACTGCTGTCCTCTCCACATGGGACCCTGGTGACTTTCGTACTAAAACTATTTGCAGTTTCTCTTCCCAACACCTGATGTGGCTTCGGTGACAAGGAGGGTTTGGGGCCTCTTCTGAAACAAGTGGAAGTCCAGGAACAGGGTAGAACTTTTCCCACGGGTGCTCCATGGCCTGCCAGGTGCTGCAGGAACACTGAGCCAGCCGGGGCCTCGCCTGGCCTAAGAAGCCCCCCTCTCTCAGAGCCACTTCCTGCTGAGTGATCTGGTGTGTATGGGGTTGGGGGGTGAGACAAATGGGGAGTGGGCATCCTCCACAATGCCCACTGCAGATACTGAGAGTCTCACCCACAAAGTGGCACATCCTGGGTGGGCCCTGGCCTGAGACCTAGAACAGATCCGGCTACTGGATGGCAGGTCTACGGGACCTGGCCACCCAGGTCACCAGCAGGAAACCTCCAAGGGCTGAAGAGTTCACCTGCATGTTTTGGGTGGCTGGAGTCCCTGGGTTGGTCTTACCCGGAATTGGGAAAGAGCACCCCTCAACACCAGTAGCAGCTGGCCTGGTGCCACCAGCCTCTGGAGTCCTATTACTCGAAGAGGCTGAGACAGGAGGATCCCAATTTCAAGTCCAGTTCTGGGGATGTAGCTCAGTGTGAAGACCCAGGTTCATCCCCAGCACTGTTTAAAAAAAAAAAAGAAGAAAGAAAAGTGCCTGACATTGGCAGGAAGCCCTAAGGGCAGGTCTCTTGATGTCCTAGTTACATGGTCCTATTCCACCACCAGCCAGGATTGCGGCTTTTTAATTGTGATCCCGAAAGGCCCTGGCCCTTTTAACATCCAGTTCCATCTTGTGAGTCACTACTTCCTCTGTTTTTCAACACTTCCCTTTAAAAAAAAAAAAATTCCTTAGGGTGGAAGGCATCATGTCCAGTGGCATGCCTGCTAGCCCGATCCTAGCCAGGTCATTTGTGTGAGGACTTTATTGCTGTTTCTTGGGGACCATCAGTGGGGGAGACTGGAATGGGGGCAGTTAGTGGGGGGAAGGGACTTGCTCCATCACTCGTGTTGAAGAGTCCTCAGTCACTTCACCTGCTGTGCTCACGTGTCACCTCTCCCAGGGCACCAGTGGTTGTGTAGAATTGCAGGACTCAGAAGCCTTGCTCCATTTGAGGGCTGTCAGGGAAACGTGACTCAAGCACGAAGACTCGGGGAGGTTGGGGAGAGACCGCGCCTGTTGAATTTTCAGGGATTTTTATAAGCTAGTTTGTGCCGTACCGACACCTGGAAAGGATCACGACTGGAGGATTTACACAGTTGCAGACATCTGGCAGTCGCCGCCCGTCCATTGCCCTCCCGGCCTCCCGAGAGCTGGCTGTGCCACCCTTCCCGGCTGCCGCTTCTGCGCTTTGGCGCTGGAGTCTCTCGCCTGTTGCTGGTTCACTGGGGGCCACTCTGGGTGAAGCCAAACCCCATGTGCATTTGGGGTGGCAGATCTGTGGGAGGCCGTGTCTGCCGGGCAGGTGGTCGTGTCCGCAGTCACCAAATTTCAGGTACAGCGCCCCTGCTCCTACTCCCCAGGCCTCTTGGACCTCTCTGGGCTGGGCCAAAAACAATTTTTTACTGAATCAAGCTACTCCCTCCATTTCTTGTTCTCAAGACCAGAACGGGGATCCCGAAGGACCCAGGTCGTTCTGTCCTTTTGTCTAAGTAGTTGTAGTCTTCTGTCCACGAAGTCTCTAAACGCTGCCACGGGGTAAACGCAGGGTGGATTCTGTGCAACAGGCTTGTGTTGGTCCCTCCAGGGCAGGGGAAACTGAGGTGCCTGCCCCCACCCCTCGCCCATGCTTACACCTAGAAGCATCCCAGGGGAGGTGCGCGCGGCTTCTCCGTCCCACGGTGTGTCCGGCGCTGACTGGACAGCCAGCAGTTCCCACTTGGCGTGGATCCCCATGTGCTGACCGGTACTGCACAGTGGACTTAGGTGCAAATTCAGATTCAAAAGCATGGTTCTCTTTTTGCCTTTCTATTTCCCAGTCTGGAAGATCAAAACTTAAGGAACGTAGAGAGAAACTGGCCTTTCCAAGTCCCTTCATTCCATGGGGACCTCCTGGGTTCTGTGGGAATCGCCAAGAGCCTTGAGTCTTTTTCTTTTATTCTTTCTTTTCCTTCCTTCCTTCTTCTTTTAATCATTGATATTGGACATTGAACACGGGGTCTTCATACTCAGCTGTAGCCCCAACCCCTTTTTTCATTATGTTTTTATTTTGGGAAAGGGTCTCAACAAGTTGCTAAATGCCCCAGGCTGGGCTCAAATATGGAATCTGCCTCTCCAAGTGCTGGGACTCCAGCCCTAAGCCACCACACCCAAGGAGGGCTTTGAACCTTGACCGTTGCCACTGAGTTTTCTGTGCACATG
The DNA here is from genome assembly GCA_004027205.1 of Ctenodactylus gundi. Taxonomy (NCBI): domain Eukaryota; kingdom Metazoa; phylum Chordata; class Mammalia; order Rodentia; family Ctenodactylidae; genus Ctenodactylus; species Ctenodactylus gundi. The sequence goes on from PVKB01004760.1 coordinate 82,382, forward strand.
TATGACAAAGTAGGATACAATAGGAAGATATGAAGTTCAGAGTCTGGTAACTCACCCTTGTCTCAGTCAGGATTCAAGTCCCTGTCCTCGTAATGGGCCAGCAGTGTGATCCTAGCAGGCTCCTTCTCTGATGCTCAGTTATTCATCTCTCAGTGAAACAGGGCCAGTAGCACAGGCCTGGAATCCCAGTGCTGTGGGAGGCTGAGACAGGACGGTCGCAAGTTTGAACCCAGCCTGGGCAATTTAGTGACTTAGCAAGGCACAGTCTCAAAAATAAATAAATAAATAAAAATGGGCTGGAGATACAGCTCAGTGTGAAGACCTTGCACTGGATCCCCAGTACCACAAAAAGAAACGAAAAGAAAAGAAGAGGCAGAGACGAGTTGGGACGAGACTGTGCTGTATACGTGGGGTAAAGGGGCAATGAAATGTAACAATTGTGAGGTGACCGGCACCCAGCCTGGCATATGGATGGCACCTGGTAAGTGTAAGTTATTATGTTTCTCGTTAAAATATGGTTCTTGGGGGGAAAGAATGCCATTGAATTATCCACAGAATCTCAATCAACAGCTGTCCAGCAGATTTGCTGCAAGTTTAATTACCAGTTGTTGAATGACTGGCCATGGAGACGGGAGCCCGGGACTGTCAGGCCTCCGGGGCTATTAATTTTCTGCAGCAGTTTAAACCTGTCCACTGTTTGTCACTAAACTCTGAGACGCTGTTTGCTTCCCTGGCTGGTGTTCCGTGACAGTGACAACGCACCACGTTCACCTGGCCGGCGGCTTTCCCTTGGGTCCTCAGGCGCCTCTTCCTTGTTCTGGGCTCTTTGTGTCGGGATCATTCACTTTGTTTGGCCATTTTATTTTTCTTTTAGTTTAATTTCTGTTAGAAGCTGGATTTAAAAAAAAAAAAACATTTTCATCTGGCTGTGAGCTTTGAAACTTCAAAGCCTACCTGCCAGGGGGAGGAAGTTTGGGCCAACCACAGAGATAACCCACTTTGAGGTGGGAGACCCGGCTGGCGGTAGACTAGGGGACTTATTTCTGAGCAGCAGGTCCTTGGTGGGCTGTGCCTGCCACCCTGGAGCCCCTCCCTGTACCTAGGGGTCCTTTCCTGAGCCCCCCACCCGCCACCCTCAAGACCACCTGTTCCGCTTTGGCAGGCAGGGTGGGGCAGGTCTTGCCTCCTCCTCATTTCCAGTGTGACCACTGTCCCCGCCGTCACATAAGCGCCTCCTTTTCCTGCAGGTGGCTCAGCCCGCCAGCCTACCTTGGCCTGTTTCTCTTCAGGGCATGTTCCTTGAGGGCAAGACCTGCTGTATGTCCTTCCTGTGTCCTTGCTACATGCCTGCCAGCACCGTATGTGTGGATCAGTCCTTGCAAAAAGGAGGGTACTGGGCTTAGGACCCCGGATAAAGGGGCTGCTTTTAAAGGCACGGGCAGGCCACCAAGACCCCAGCCCTGCCTCACCCTCTAGAGCAGGTCCAACATCTAGGGGTGGTATCGGCAGGCCGGCCACCACCTCCTCCAAAAGGGGGAGGGAGGGGAGAACCAAGCTGGCTGGGGAAGGATCTGCAGAGGAGATCTGTGGGTCAAGGCCCTCTGACCCACACAAGACCAGAGGGACACGCAGGGAGCCAGATGGCGCCAAAGCCAGCTCCAGCTCCCTCCCTTGTCCCTGCCAGGGCTCCTGATGGCCAGGGACAGGAGATGTCCAGGCAGCCGGGGCAGCTAGGGCTGAGTGGGGGGAGAATAACTCCAGTATCTGCTATGTGTGGGCACCTGGCTGAACTCGCTGGGGCTCCCCAGGACAGCTGAGGCTGAGTCCCCACTTTATCAGGGTTCTCAGCTTCTCTGTGGTGTGAGCCACATTGGCATACAGACCAGGAATACTAAAGCCCTTCCAGAAGTGGGGTCGGGGGAGGGATGGCTTCTTAATCAGGCTGTAGAGGATCAGGGTCTAAGTAGAAGGAGGAACCTTAGGGCATCAGGAGGCAGCGTGGAGGGGGGCGTGGAATCAGGTGTTTTGGAAAATTCAGTGTCTCAGAGGTAATAACCACCCTGGCTGGTGCAAAGAGCCCACACAAGACCACAATGAGACGGCCCAACAGCCCGGGCTGCCCAGATTTCTAGGATTTACTGGCCTTGCAGCACCCACCACTGAGGAAACGGGTTGTTAGTTTGGTAAAAATGGTCTGAGAGATGTAAAGACTAACCTCCTCCCCCCGGCCCATCCTCCTTCTGCATCTTTGGTACTGAGGATTGAGCCCAGGCCCCTCCTGCTATGTCCCAGCCCTTTGCTAGTTTGAGACAAGGTCTCACCAAGTCACTTAGGCAACTTAAGCTGGACTCCAACTGGCAATCCTCCTGCCTCAGCCTGCAAGTGCTAGGATTACAGACATGTGCGGCTGGGCCTTTATGATCAGAGAGGCAATGATAGGGTGATCGCGTCAGTCTGGACAGAGAGGGGGCCGACTCATGATGTGGGGAGGGGTGGACACGCAGGAATCGGCAGAAGGGAGGGGACTCAAGGACGTGGACGGCCGGCCACTCCACAGCTCAGGACCCCCCAGCACCACCTGAGTCCCGTGGGCTTCCAAATAGCGGGCACATGTCCCCTGGCGGCTGTAGACCGCAGCCATGGGAGACCTCCCAGGAAGGCAGGTCTAGCGCAGGAGTGAGCTTTGTGGGTCCCTCCTCCTCTTACGGCAGCCTGGACCTGCCCAGGCAGATTCCCTCAAGATGGCTTTTTCCAGCCTGGCCTTGCCCACCCACTACTCTAGGTCGGGGCCATCACGGAGCCCCACAGTGACCGCAGTGATGCTGGGCTAGAGAAGAGTCAGCTCAGCTGGTGGTGGCCCCGAGCACAGGTCCCAGCCCATGCCGGGTGGCAGCGTTCCTGTCTCCCTCCACCCCTGGACTTCCACACGTCACGTAGATAATGACTGTTACATGAGACAAGGACATAACAGTATTGTTTCTGGAAGGTGTCCCGTCCTCGGGGGCGAGCAGGAGCATTCAGGCCACTGAAACGCAGTCTGGGGGTCCTTAGATGGTTCTTGAGTGGTCAGCTGCTGGGGGAGACTCCACAGATTCTGTTCCCCTTAGAAGTTCCAGCTGTTAAATCTCCACAAATCCTAAGATCTCCTGGTCTCATCCTGATTCACAAAAGGGGAAACTGAGGCTGGAGCTGTGAGGTGACTTTGTCAAGGGCACAGAGCTGGTTAGTAACAAGGCAGGCAACTTCCCCTAACTCGAGAAAGGAAAGGGGAAAAATAACTTTTCCCTATCTGGCACTTCGAAACCGTTTTTGTGGTGTGGATTGTTTTCATTTTGTTAGTTGCAAACGCCAACTAAAATCTTTATGATTTGTTTCATTAAATCAGAGGTCTGGCTAAGGAGCTGAGCAGATTTGAATTCCAGACCTGGTTCTGACATTGGCTGCGGACCTTGGGCAAGTCACAAGCCCCGTCCCGAGTCTCAGTTTCCCCTTGTGTAAGGAAGGGTTGGAGCAGATCCCTGCTGTGGTCCCGGAGCTCTGTCATTGCGTAACTCTCAGCAAGCCTAGAGCTCAGGTTTCGTGCCCAAGACCTTCTGCCAAATTCCGGGGCAACCCTACCCACCCCCCAAGATGATCAGGTGGCCTGCCAAAGGAGACTCAGCGATTTTCAGCCCGGCACTTGCGGCTTCCCCACAAGCGGCAGCCAGAGCCTTCTACCCCGCAGAACCCGGAGCACGTGCATCAAAATAGCTGGGTGATGTCATGTCATAATGGGAACCTGCCCTGACCAATTGGTGCCAGGGGTTGTCCGTCCAGGGCGGTTTCCTTTTACAGTCTTTTAAAAGAGACACCACGCAGATCTGCACATGACTAGCTGGTGCTTCCTCGGCCCGTCTGGTCTCTCCTTTTTAAGTTGAAGCAGGAATAAAGCCTGGAGTGTATCAGTGAACCGCTGACCTTAACTACATAACAAACCCCGTGTGGGCTTCTGAGTGTGCCTGCCTCCAGCACCTTCTGGCCTACCTAAGGACAGGGAGAGCGGCACTCGAGCTAGTGCGGCCCGCGGACGTGCACCCCTATCGGGACTGCTGGGCTGAGAACCTTGGGGACACTGGAGTGAGACTTGCAGTGGGGTCACCCGAGAGAGCACCTGTGACTACGACCCCAACCTGCTTTAGTCCCTGAGAGCCCAAGGCTGTCGTTGAGCTCAGCGTGGCGCCGGGAGCTCGGACCTGCCAGCGGATGCCACGCCCCTCCTGGTGACCTGCCTCCTGGGCTGCTATGTCCACCTGTTACCACGTCTGTGACCACAGCTACTCATGAAGCGCTTTGGAAGTCTCAGGGGTCATAAGAAACCCAAGGAACAGAACCGAAGCACCCAGAGGCGTCAGTCGGAGCCCCACGGTCTTTTCGGTAGGGTGCCGTCCTTGGCCACTTGCAGGTGGCCGGTGCCGTGAGAGGGAGGTGGGGCACTGAAGGTAGAGAGAAGAGGGGCTCCCCCTTGGGGGTCCTGCTGCCCCTGCAGGTGCCCAGCGCCCATACCCTTTAAGCCATTTCTCTGTCCCCCCAAGCCCAGCAGGGATTAGTGACGGCTGTTCAGTTCTGCCAGGGCAGGCGTGTCTAACCGCAGCCTGCCGGGTTCTTTAACCCTTAAGTGTCAAGTGAAGAGAAACTATCTAGAGCCACGTATAAAATATGTAGTGTGGTTAGCATGTATAAGTAATCAGACTTCCCTTCAAAAAATTACTATAACGTTAAAAAAAACAAGGACAAAAATAGTTCTTGCAGGCCTCAGAATAGATTTAGGCAAGAACCGTGGCTTGGGGAGGAGGAGGAATGGGTTGAAATGAGCGTAGGTTGAGTGAACTCCTGTCTGGGCAAGGAGGACAGGATCCTGAGTGTGTCCTGAGGGAGGAGGCTGGCGGGTGAAAGGATATATCGTGTGCGTGCGTGCATGCGTGTGTGTGTGTGTGTGTGTGTGTGTGTGTGTGTGTGTGTGTGCGCGCGCATATATGTGTGGTGCCCTGGGAAGAACTTCCTGGCCCCTGGGAGCTGCTATAGCAGGTTTGGGGATTGGGACAAGGGTGGCGGTTCTGGTGGCAGAGCCCTGGGGCTCCAGTGTTCCCGGGCACACGATGTGGGCTGTGCTTGGTCCATCAGGAGCCATGCAGGCGGATCGTGGCACTGTCCTGCTTTCCCCAGGGTCTGGAAGAGACCCACCTGAGGTGGTGGAGGTTGTGGATTAAGAAGCAGGAGTAGCCTGTTCCCCGTGTCACTGCGTGCACAGTGTGGGCCACTCCTGAGCAGCCCACCAGGAGGAGTGATGGGCAAAACTGAAGGGGTGTGCCGTCACCTCCCCTCCCAGACCTGGATGTGGTCGGGGCAGAAATTGTCCCATGTATAGTATGAAGATGACTGGCAAAACACCTGGGCAGTAAGAGAGCAGTAGAATGGTAAGAAAAGAAGGTCAGTGTCGCCAGGCCCAGTGGTCTGGGCCTGTAACCCCAGCACTCTGGCAGGCTGAAGCAGGACTGCAAGTTCAAGGCCAGTGACTTAGTGAGACCCAGCCTCAAAATCAGAAATAATAAATGTATTGGGGAGGTAGCCCTGTGTGGAAGTCCTGGGCTCGATCCCCGATCTCACAAAGAGAAGGAGAGAAAATTTGGGAGCAACAGCAAAGAAGTTCCCAAATTCAGGGGTTGCCCAGCGTAGAGACAGGAATATCCCATTGCGTGCGTGCGTGCGTGCGTGTGTGTGTATGTGTGTGTGTGTGTGTGTAGTTGTGAGCCTAAAGTGGAATTGACACCTCATCCCGGCTGGGCAGAGGGCTGGGCCTCTGGACTGGAGAGTCCATTGATAAGAAAGAAAGAAAGAAAGAAAGAAAGAAAGAAAGAAAGAAAGAAAGAAAGAAAGAAAGAGAAAGAAAGAGAAAGAAAGAAAGAAAGAAAATTATTGTTTTAAATAACAAAGAAATAAACATTTCATCATAGAATTAAACCCAAACCTGTCATTGAATGAACAATCTGGCTTTGCTAATGGGGCAGGAGGATAGGCCTGTTATTAGGGCCTGTTGTGTGCAGACAGTGGTTTCTCCCTCGGTGTCTGCAGTCCGGTGCCGCCAGGCTCCTGAGCCTCTGAGAGAAAATTTAATAGTTGCATCATCATCATGTTTCAGAAGTGGTTGTGTGCAAATGCTGGCTCTGGCCATCGAGTCAGGGAATTGGGCCCACAGCCTGCCTCTGGGATTTGGGGAGCGCATGGAAAGCCACCTGGCACCCCCTCACAGCTTGCTGTTAGGTGGCCAGAGCCCAGGCTTATCAGATGTCGGTTGGAGTCACTGTAGGAGGAGTGGAGAGCCAGGGCAGGCAGAGCCGTCAGCATTTCGTGGGCAGGTGGGGGTCTGGAGAAGCAGCTCAGGAGTGAGGACACAGCCCTCGTCCCTCCCTGCCTTCCACATCTGGCCACATGACCCCCTAGAAAGCACTCCATTGCCCACCCTGTGTTTCCTGGCCCTGGCCTTGCCAGCACAGGGACCTGGTCTCCAGGCAATGTTCTGTCTGTCTGTAGTGCCTAGCCCGTATGCCGTAGGTTTTCCATTACATTTCGCTGTCTCCATGATGGCTTGAAAATGCTCCACTCCCTGGGGCTGTCCTTGTGCCCAGAAAGCACTTCTGCAAGGCTTCAGTTTTAAATTCCCTCCCAGCAGCCCCCTTGCCTTTGGGAGGGTTATTCCTGGAGCACAGAGGATTTTAGATGAGGCCTCCTTTTGCCCGAGAACGTGTCTGTGAGCAGCCAGGATAGTGCCTGTCTGTTTCTCCCCAGATGAAACCTACCAAGGTAGCCAGCTTGGATCCCAGCGTCCCTTTCATTTTGGGGTTTTTTGCTTGTTTATGATACTGGAGGTTGAATCCAGGGGGTCCCTGGCACTGAACTAATCCTCTAGCCTTTTTTCCTTTTGGTATTTTTATATTGTGACAAGTTTTCTGTAAGTTGATCAGGCTGGGCTTAAACTTGTCATCCTCCTGCCTCGGCCTCCCAGAGTACTGGGATGACTGGCACGTGAGACTGTGCCTCACAACCTTAGCTGTCTTGTGTGGCCGCCATCCTCTGAGGAGCTGCTCTCTCTCTGGTCCTAAGAGGCTGGCACTGCAGCTCCTCGAACACAAGATATACTTTGCTTTATCTGGTGACTTCCCTGCCATTCCTCCACTCAAGAGACACATGAGTGCGTGTGTGTGCATACCCACACACATGGGTTACATATTGCATCTCATAATCACACATACTTGCATTCATGCATCCACGGACTCCCACTCACATAATTGGAACACACACACACAGAGAGCTGTACCCCAGAGAGTAAGAGCCAGGCCTGCAGGTCCTCAGTCCCTGAGCCATTCACCCTGGCTGTGGGTGGCCTTGCCATTGGTAAGTGACACCTGGGCCTCTGACTCACAAGTCAAGGCCCCAGCTGCAAAGCCAGGCAGGCTGGCCACAGCCATGCGCCGGTGGCACTCCTGCCTAGGGTCCCCACGCACCACATGCTGGCAAGTAACTGATACAAACCGTCAGCCAGCCTGGACCCTTTGTAATTCTCAGTTCTTGGGAGAGACCGCAGACCCTGACCCTCTCCACACTTGGCACTGACATCCAGCTCCCCTTCCCCGAGCCCTGCCCAGCATGATGGTCCAGTGACTTAGGAAAACTGCCAGTTCTTCATCGCCAGCTACACTCCAGCCCTCCTGCAGCGCTGCCACACCCCTTAAGTCCCGCGCGTGTGACAGAGCCCTTGTCTGCCTGTGGCGCTGGGCATATGCCAAGGGCTCGTTGCCTCAAGCAGAAGCCTGTGCTGGAAAGGGTCGTCTGTCATCTGTGTACCACTGTGCCCTCCATTCTGTGGTCCTCGTTTTCCCTGTGCTGGTCAGGGGTGTCCTACTTGGGTTTGCGTTGAACTACCGCAAGGTAGCTTTTCAACTTCGTACAGCAGAAGTTTTCAGGTATCAACAGAAGCAGAGAGCACAGAGTATAGTGAGCTGTCCCCCAGCTTCCGGGCCCAGCCATGGCCAGTAACGTGCCAGTCCTGGTTTTGTGTACATGGAGCCGGGCACCTTCCCAGCACTGAGGGACATGGTGGTAAGCAAGAGTCAGGCCCCTGCGTGGGCGTGGGGCTTCCTGAGAGAGGGCGACAACAGAGGATGCTATTTACAAAGATGAGGCACACAGAACACCTCACATCCCACCTGCACCCCTTTCATTCAGGATACTGGGGATCGAGCCCAGGGCCTTTACACCGAGCTACATCCCCAGCCTGTTTTTCTACTTTTCGATTTGAGACAGGTTCTCACTAAGTCACTAAGTTGCCGAGTGCCCAGCTCTGTCAGGAACAGCCCGGTGCTGGCACCGTGCCTGCTGAGTATGTCTGTATCCCAGAGACTCTGAGGTGTGCGTCTCTTACATTGTAAGGATGGATCCTCCCGCGGATTCCAGGTGCCGTGGCTGGGCAGTGTGTGAGACTGTGGGGCACGGGTAGGCCCCTTGAGGTCAGCCCGCCTCCTCTTGTGCCCCAGCTCTGAGCCAGGCATGGATGCTCATCCCCTGTGACCCCATGGGGCTTTCTCTGCACATCGTGGACCTGGCAGCCCAGACCTTCCAGATTCAGGTCTGTAATCCCAGCACCCTGAGAAGGTGAAGAAGGAAGATTGAAAGTTCAAGTCCAACCTGGGCAGCTAGTGAGTTAGTAAGAACCTGTCACAAAATGAAAGTTTTAAAAAATGGGTAACTTGGTGTGACAGCTCTCGGCTGGATCCCCTAATACAGAAAGATAGGTAGGCAGACAGACAGACAGGTAGGTAGGCATGACTCCAAGAAGCCTCCCAGCTGGGCACCAGGCAGACCCTGCTGCTCTGCCACCCATGTCCTCCAAGGAGGGACCTGTCCCAGTGTGTCCCTGTGGTTTCAGGGAGCCCTGGCCTCCAAGATGGTCCCCTGGACTTCCAGCCACGGTGAGAGACTCAGGGCTTGGCTCAGAGAGCAGAGTCGGTTCTATCCCCTTGCAGTAGTTTGTCTTGTAATGGCCGAGAAGAAAAAAAAACATGTGAAGTCCAAATACCCTGCAGAACAAATCAACAGTGAACGTTCCCAGAGACAACACATACCACGGCGCACCCTTGGCCCACCCTTGGCCCGGGCAGCAGCCTGGAGCTGCGGATCGCCTCCCAGGGAGGATCCCAGGATGAGTCAGGGCTCAAGGTGTGGTCCCTCCGCCAAGGACGAGTCTCCCTACAGCAGCCCCAGGGTCCTAGGCCAGGCACTGAGGAGCCAGAGGGATCCAGTGTGACTAGGACACCCCTGGGAGGGAAGGTAGACTGGAGGCCGCCAGCCTGTGCAGTGGGGTGGACAGGAGCCAGGTTGCAGGAAGAGGTGGGCAGAAGGTTGAGAGGACTCAAGAGGACATTCTGGAGCTGGAGATGTAACTTAGTCTTTAGAGTGCTTGTCTAGCAAGAGCAAGGCCCTGGGTTCAGTTCCCCAGCACCACATAAGCAGGTATGGTAGTACATGCCTGTGATTCCAGCACTCGGGAGGCTGATGGAGGAAGATTGCTTTGAGATCAAGGCTATACTGGGCTGTGTAGGGAGTTTAGGACTAACCTGGATTACAAGCCTCTGTCTCAAAAAAAAAAAAAAAAAGGACATTTTGGTAGGCCAGGTCACTGGGGATGTGAACCTGTGCCCCACATTGGGCTAGAAGGGGTGACACAAATCATTTGAGTCTAAACTGGGTCTGGTGGCGAAGGTCGATAATTCCAACAACCCAGGAAGCTGAGGCAGGAGGACCCCATGTTTGAGAGACCAGCCCAGGCAACTTAGTGACTTAGCAAGAACCCGTGTCAAAAAATCACACACAAAAGAATGAATAAATAAAAAGCCTGTGGATGTAGCTTAGCGAGAGGCCTGGCTTCCTTTCGCAGAGCTGGAAAAAAGTGGTCTTGAGTCTAGTGCTTGAGTTAACGGATGATAAAACCACCTGCCCCCCAGCGTCACTGACCCCTGGAGCATCCTGGCCAGCATGCGCGCTTCCGGTCACTTCCTTCTGGGAGCTAGAGGACAAGCCTAGGGGCCTGTGGTGGCCCCTCTATGTGCCCCATCCCCTGCATGGAGGCCTGGGGAGGCAATTTCCACTTCTGAGGGATCCATCAGGGTGAAACATCTGCTTCGGTCCCATGAACAGTGTGGTGTCTGCCCAGGACCAAGTGCAGAGAGAGAAATGCAGCCCACATTTAATGACCCCAGCACTGTGGGTGGCTGAGGCAGGAGAAACATGTTCAAGCCCAACTTAGGCAATTTAGCAACTCAGCAAGATCTTTTATCACCATCAGGAATAAAGGGGGGGGCCAGAGATGTAGCTCACTGTGACAGCCCTGGGCTCTGTCCCCGTTACCGCGTGGAAAAATGAGAACGAAGAACAGCTATGCGTCCATACTCAGCTGCTTTGAAACTTGTGGAATTTTGCACTCGGCACTTTTTAACATGAAAGTTTTGTCCCGGTACTCCTTGCCGTGGTACTTGACACGTAAAATAGAACCTGTGGACGTCAGTTTCCTGGTGGCTCGCCACCGCTTCCACCCAACATGAGGTGCTTGGTACTCGGGTTTGATACTCGGGCCTCCTGGAACGCGTCACCAGTGCGCAGCAAGGGGCTCGTGTAGAATATGAGAAAAGACACCGAACGTAAGGTGCTGGTTCTGTCGTTCAGTTACACGGGGCCATCATACCAAGCTACATCTCCAGCCCGTTTTTATTTTTAATTTTTTTAAAAAAGGGTCTCACTGAGTTAGCCAGGCAGGGCTTGAACATGTGCTCCTCCTGCCTCAGCTTCCCACAGTGCTGGGATTACAGGCCTGTGCCACCTGGCTGGCTCTTTCGTCTCTTGAGTGTTTTCCTCTCCGTTGGGCACAGCCACCAGCTCTGGCTTCCGCACTGCTCCTCTCTCCCCAGGGTATTTCTCAGCCAAGATGAGAAGGCTGAGACCGGTTCCCTGTCTTGAACGTCACCATCTGTCCAGCCCGGGGACCAAAGTGAAGTCGGCCTGTTGGCTGGTGGGGTTTGCATCCGATCCTCCTGCACCCCAGCTCCAGGCCTCAGTAGACAGGACACAGCGCGTGGGGACAGGTGAACAGGCCAGCAGTAGGATGGGTAGGCACATTGTAAGCCTGACAGTGAAGGTGGGCGGGGCAGGGGAGCAGGCAGAAGCCCAGAGGAACTGAGTTTCTCCGGGGAGGTGTCAGAGAGCCATCCCCACCCAAGCGCTCCTTCCAGCTGTTGGACCCCGTGTACCTGGGGTGTCAGGGCCCTGGCCTCTCCCTGCAGTTCTCAGCCCTGTGGTCGCCAGCTGGAGTGCCTGCTTCCTCTCCTGCCTTAATCTCTGTCTTGCAGTTTCGGTGAACATGGTCCTTAACCTGTTGGGCCCAAATCCCACCATGGGACGTGGATTCAGGTGCCAGGGTCACAGATGGAGAACCCCAGAGGCATCGAGCAAGCGTGCATAAGTATGTTATCAAACATAAGCTCGCCATCCCAGCACTCTGGGAGGCTGGGGCAGGAGCATAGCAAGTTTAAGGCCAGCATGAGCAACTTAGTGACTTAGGAAAGCCCTGTATTCTCCCCCAAAAAAATAAGGCAGGAGATTATGAACGTCCTGGGTTTAATCCCCTATACCTCAAAAAATAAAATATGCAATTAAACTTAGAGGGCAGAATGAGATTTTGTCCAAAGGGCCGGCTCTGATGTGAAGGGTAGCCGTCAATGCCTTGGACGGGGCACCCTGGGCATGTGCGGTGGGCAGGAGCAGGCAGAGCACACAAGGAGAGGGCCCTGGGAACAGGGACAGCCCTGCCTGTTCCAGCCACTTGACAGAGTTGCCCAGAATCAGGGGCGGCTGGCAACCCGGGGTCTTCCTTGCTGGGCACACATCCAGCAGAGCGTCCCTTGGTGGCAAGGGGGGGCAGGGTGGTGGCCTTGCACTGCTGTAGGACATGCCACTATCTGCAGAGACCCCACCTCATACCCCATCTGAATGTTGATGAATATGAGTGGTCTCCAGCCGGGCCCTGATGGGGACAGTCTTGTGCGTGTCCCGTACCCTCACGTGCCCTCCTGTGGACTTGCACTGGGGGCACTAGCAGTCTGCAACGCCGTGGCATCACCGAGGGTGGGTCCTGCCTCCTGGGCTAGTTCTGGAGCACGGGCCGAGCCTTTATTTCCCTGGCTTCGTCACTGGTCCCTAGCACTGCGCACTCCACCCCACACCCGCCACCCCACCCAACATGAGCTCTGCACAAGACCAGGTGTGTTCCCTCACCTGGCAGCTGAGGGTCGGCGTCCGTCCCTGGTTCCTCAGTCAGGCAGTGCCCGGGATTCGGAGTCTTTAGTTCTCCCCTGCCAGGAAGACCCCAGGCGAGGGCGCCGGGAGCCAGGGCATTCCATCCTCCAGGGCCACGCTCGCCTGGGGCTTAGCCTTGGGATTTCCACACGGCAGGAATTGCGACAGTTCTGGATTTGCTTCCACCCGCTGTTGCTGTGGCAACCCCCAACTTACACTGGCGCTAAAAATAGTTTACCTTCATCCCTAGAATAGGAAAATCAGAGAAAATCAAAGCTGGGAGGGTCCCATCTGCCCCTCCACCAGGCCCAGAGGGTCTCCAGTGCGCGGTGACGTAGGTCCGTGACTGACCTAGTCCAGGACAGGAAGGCCTGGCGCCCTCAGAGACGCTGACGTGGGAGGTCTTCCTTATGGTCCAAGCCTCAGCTCTCTTCTTTTTAGCCTGAATTTAAGGGGAAATCAAAAACAATATTATCTTTGTTTGGGTTTTATTCCATTTTTAACATCTGAATTCTTCTGCAGGATTGTACATATTTTTCAAGGGCAGGGACTTTAATTAATTAGCTAGATAGTATGAGAACCCTGAACCCCAGCATATGAAAAGGAGTTGAAAGGCTCAGAGATGTTGGCAGAGACCGGAGTAGCCCAGGGACAGGGAGGGATGCGGGTTCGGGCTCCAGTTGCTGGGACACACAGTGTGTTACCCCCAGAGTTAAAGGCGAGGTTTAACTTGGCTGCCTGTTCAGGGGACCTCTTTCGTGATCGGCTGGCTTTGAGGCAGAAACATCATGGCACAAGGCACGGTGAGGGGCAGCCAGGAAGCGGAGAGAGGAAACAGGGCCAGCGGGAAAGGGGCCAGGGACACAGCCCCGAAACCACCCAGACATACTCAGAAGTGCAGTTCCCTGGGGAGACCCAAAGCCCCTAAGTTAGCTCACCACCCTACCCTCCACAGCGGCAGGAACAACCGATGAGGGTGTCTGAAGGGAAGGGCACGATTTTGAAAGGGATTAACAGCCACATGTCTTTTACTAAAATGATATAAACTAAAGCCCGGGCAACACAGTGTACGTCACCGACCAAACCTGCCCAGTGTCCCAAGGACAAAGGGAAGACGGTGTCGTTGTTCCTGCCTATGGCTCAGTAGCCATAGGAGCTGAGGTACCTGGCACTAGGTAACCCCACAAGCTGATCAGGCCCAAAGAGGGATTAGTTATCTCTCTGTCATCCTCAGCCCCCTGGGAGGAGAAGCCGGCCCTGTTCTGGGAAGCTCAGGAAGCTCTGTTCTCTGCATGTGATCATCAAATTACATGTCAGAATATTGAAAGCTGGAGTATTGTTCTGGACCTTGGCAGCCTCAGGAAGGAAGCAATACCTTGTGGACCCCTTGCTGCTGAGCCCACATCCTAGCTGTGGGCTTGTGTCACACTTATACCTGTCTGGGATTTGCGGGGTGACAGACGATACCTCCCAAGGTGGCTACAAAAACTCAGTGAGGCAGGCCAAGCCGTACTGGGGTCTGTGGACTTCCTTATCACAGCATGGGATCAACCTCAGTCGGGCAATGGTTGGAGTCCTGTGAGACCAGGTGGGACAGAAGCACACAAGTGCATCTAAGAACCGAGCTGGAACCGTGGAGGGATAGAGTCCAAACAGTGCCAGAAGTTATCTTCTGCACACAGGCCAGGGGCAGCCAGGGCCCGCGATCCTGACCTTCCTGGGTAACCTCTCTCCCCTCCACGGGAGCCCTCCCTGCCAGGGGCCTGTAGTAATAACACCACTTTGTTCTTCCTTGTCATCTTTTTAGCTCTTCCTTATTCAATAAACAGACATAACATGAATTTTACCATTTTGCCGGTTGTAAGTATCAGCGCAGCGGCACTGAGCGCGTTCCCTTGGCGACGCAGCCATCACCACCTGCACCACCAGAACGCGTCTTCCCACACCCAGGCCCCGTCCCTGCCCTGGCAACCACTGCTTTCTGACTATGAATTTGATGGTTTCAGGGACCTCTTATAAGTGGAATCGTGTACGAGAGATGATCAAAATAAACAGTGAATGATTACACATCTTAAAAAAACTTACTGTAGTAACAGACACCTCGCTGTGAATTCGCCCTCGTCCTCCCCTCCCTTCCAGCATGCCTGTCTCATTTCTGCCACTCTGAAGCAGTGCTGGGTATCCTTTCTTCATGAGTGTCTTTTTAGAAGGGAGCCAAGAATAAGGTGAAGGCTGCCAAGCGCCACCCAAAGGAAAGACAGGCTCGTGAGCACGTGGCAGTGTGTCCTCGTAGACCCCAGGGCTGGCATTGCGTGGCTTCTGGCTCTTCCCTGAAGTCACATGGCCATGATAGGTGTGACCGTGTGGGTGTGGAATGTCCCCTGGGCAGCCTCGCCTGTCCGACATCGTGGATTGTCTGCAGATTTCACGTGCTGTTGGGCGGGGCTGGGCCGGCAGGGGCAGAGTGCGGGGCTTGACCCAGAAGCGTGTGCGCCAGCTCCACCCCCTGCCTTTTCTCACGCTTCCGGTTGGAATGGACTGAGACCCTCTGAAACCATGAGCTAGAATGAAGTCTTCGTCCCTTAAGTTGTGCAGGGCAGGTATTCTATCCCAGCAACAACAACAACAACAAAAACAAAAAATATAGCTAAGACAAGTGGCCAACACTGTGAATGGATTCAGGACATTGAGGCAGCCATGACAGTGTGACTAAAGACGGTCAGGAAACTTGCAGAACTGCTTCAGAAAGTGGCAGGGACAAGGGATGAGTCAAAGGGAAGGGGACGATTTGAAGGGGATTAACAGCCACATGTCTTTTACTCAAAGGATGCAAACTAAAGTTCGGGCACACCAGTCACTGCCCAGTGTCCCAAGGACAAAGGGAAGACTGTCATTGTTTATGCCTTACGGCCTAGTAGCCCTAAGGGCTGAGGTACTGACACTAGCCAACCCCAGCGCTGAGCCGGCGTGCAGGCTAAGTGACGTGACAAGGCCCAGGGACGCAGAGAGCAGCCTCCCGATGTCCCCACACTCCAAGTGCATAAGCTGGAGGCCCAGCGGGGGTGCTTTGTGGTCCTTCCCAGAGGCCTCGCCTCTCTGAGCTGGTACAGACGAACTTCCAGCATTGTAGGACAACCCAGCTGGTCACACTCAGCAAGTGTACACACCGTGGGCTTGTGCTTTGGTGAGGGCAGGTGCAAGGTCTAGAACACAGAGCCTGGGCTGGGAAGGGACTGGAGGGCACAGGTTCTTTAGAAAACAGGAGAGCAGGGGAACCCAGGAAGCCCAGAAGAGTACTGAGGGAAGACCATGATACTGAGAGACACCAGCAAGGCAGGGCCAGCCCTGTTCTCAGAGGACCCGCAGAGCCGCCCTCCCTGCCGGCTCTGCACAGCTCAGCCCACGGGAACCTCCCCTTCCTTGCGAATGCAGTCACCCCCTTCCTGGGGAGGAAGAAGGGGAAGGGGTGCCGACCGCAGGCAGCAGGTGGGTTGGCTCAGCGTGGGGCACCATCCTGAGTGTGGGGCTCACAGGGCAAGTCAGGATCCCTGAGGTGTGGACCTTGAGGTGGCCGTCACTAAGGCAGCTGAAATACCAGGCTTGCCTCAGTGGATGTTCAAGGCTTAGGGACCTGCAGCAGAGTGGATTGAGGGCTGCGCCCCCTGCCCCAGGGCCACCCAGGACCCTCAGTGCTCACCAGGGCTGCCCCAGATGTTTGGGAGGGGCCCCGGCACCCCTCCGGAGCTCTGAGGTCACCCGTCTCTAAAGGCTGGTGGGCACGGCCACTGGAAGGGACAGCAGAGTCAAATGGCAATCAGAACAGTCTGACGGCCAATCTAGGGGCTCCTCGAGTTAGTCTTGTAGCTCCTGGAAGTGAAGTTGACAGGAACCAACTAAAACCCAGCTTCCGGAGGTGACACTGATGGAGCCGAGGAAATATTCTCTCTCTCTCTCTCTCTCTCTCTCTCTCTCTCTCTCTCTCTCTCTCTCTCTCTCTCTCTCTCTCTCTCTCTCTCTCTCTGAGAAGGAGTCTCAAAAGAGTCAGCCCTTGGCTGACCTCAAACTCATGGCAGTCCTCCTGCCTCAGCCTCCCCAGTGCTGGGATTATAGGTGTGTGCCATCACACCTGGCTAATTTCTGTCTGGTGCTGGGGAATCCAGCACATACAGGAAAAGTGCTGTGAGCACGGAGCTAAGTTTCCAGCCCCTAAATCCTAACGTCCACGTGTCAGCCGTAGGGTTCCAAGTCCCACCAACCAAAGTCTAACTTGAGTCATAAAACCAGAGTCCTTCCTGGCTTCTCAGTCAATTCCCAGACCTGAGCCAGCTCACAGATCAGAACCCTGAGCGTACAAGAGAGGCTGGGTCCCTTGAACAAGGACCTGCCATACTGCTCGAAGTTGATACTACAGATCTTCCTGTCAGCCATCCTGAAGGGGACATGTGGCTATGCATTGGAGGTGGCAGGAGACCTGGCCTAGCATGACACTCATTCCAGTATACCTAAATTTTCGGTGTCAGTCCACCCAGCAGAGCAGGAAGGAGACTCCAGCAGCCGCATTCCCCAGCTGTTCCTCAGTGGAGGGACAAGGGTCAAGTCTTCAGGCAAGTGTGGCTTGCCAGGAGGCAGCTGGAGGATTCAGAGGCGTTTGGGGAAGTGAGGAATGTCATGTAACCGGAGCCTGTGGCCTGTCTATCTAATCAGCCATGGTGTGTGTGTTAGCGGCTCGTCCATAATAAGAAAGTGTCGGGTGACTGCCGGGGAGCAGATGGGCACCCGGATAGGTGCTGAGCTGCCGGATGATGGTGGGGAGATTGCAGTCCCTGCTCTGGGGTCCCTGGCCTTGCAGAGGTGACAGTGCCTCTGCTTTAGGGTGTCCCCATGGGAGCCCAGGAGAGGGTTTGGTAACCTTCCTGCCCCTGGGGAGAGATCAGCCCCAGAGGAGACCCCTGCCGGGCTGCGTGGAGGAGGAGATGAGGCCTCGACATCTTTCTGGGGTGTTTAAGGTTGTGTTGGCACCTGGATCCCAGAAACAGCTCCCAGCTGCAAGCCACAGCCGGGCCTGGGAGTGGGCGTGGATGCAGGCCGAGGAAAGGAGGCACGGACAGTGTGTCCTTCAGTCTAGGGATTTTCAGTCCCGCGACCTCTGAGTTTCATTCAGCATTGGTGGTTCGTGTCTACAAACTACCTGTGGGGAGTCCTGTTTAGTCCTGGTCCAAGACGGCTCCTTCAGGGTAGAGGGGAGTCCTGGACCCTGCTCCGGCTCCACAGCGTGTCCCACGTGGGATGGGGCAGTGTCACAGTAGCTGGGATTTTAGTACCTGTTTTGCAAATGAAGCACCCATTGCACAGAGCAGGCGATTTGGGAGTGAGCCGGGAGCTCAGAAGATCAACTCGGGCTCCAAGAACAGTGTTTTTTGTTTAAATACATATGCTGTTAAATAAGCACCGCACGTCCGTGTCAAAATATTCAGAAGGGACCTGGCTGTTCCTGCCCAGCCCTGTCCTCCAGCACCTCTGCCGGAGGCAGCTGACTTCAGAGATGCGCCACGGGCTCACAAAGCTTGGTACTTCTCACTGCACTGCTCCTGGCTTTTCACCCCTTTAACTGTCTACACAGCCGAGAGTCTCCTAAGAGGGATGTGTTTGCTTAGGAATCGCAGAGGATTCCGGAACAAACTGTATGTGCCTAGTCGGGAGGTTGAGGCAAGGAGAAGGTTTTTAAAGTGGAATGAGAAGGATTCTACCAGATACAGTGAGAGCATCATCCTCGGAGCAGTCACCAGAGGGGTGCAAGCCCGAGACCAAGCAGGACAGACACCCTGGTGGAAGTGTGTCTGCACAAGGTCACGGGGGCCTCTCTGTGCAAGGCTACGGCTGGGCAGAGTCTCCTGTGGTTGTTCTTACTATCAGATCAAAGCGCGATCGAAGGTCCCTTCCTTCCCAGCCTTTCAACTTTTTAGACACCTTATGCATGCAATTTCCAGCCACCAAAGAACATGGGCCACTCCTTTCTCTGGCTGTATAGCCTCCGCTGTGTAGCTACTCCATTCCTTACTTAACCAGTCCTGGAAGGGGTTGTCTTAGGTACTTTTTTCCCTGGAGGTGCTGGGGATTGAACTCGAGTGCTCCCAAAATGTTATAACATAGCCAGATACGGTGACACATGCCTAATAGCCCCAGCTACTCTGGAGGCTGAGGCAGGAGGATTACATGAGCCCAGGGATTCAAAACCAGCCTAAGGCAACATAACCTCATCTCAAAAAAGAAAAAAGAAGTCACAACAAATATTGCTGTATGACACTTCGGAGCATATATGCAGATGGGGAAAGTTCTAAGAAGCAAAATGGTTGGCCCAAAGCATCTGCATGTTTTCACCCTGCTGGTTCAAGCCAGGCTGCCAGCTCCTGCTGCACCAGCTGAGGGGTGCACGTCCTCCCCAGCACACTGTGCTGTCAGCTGTTTGATCTCTGCCGATCTTGGCGGCTTCAGAAGCAACGTGGCGCTAGTCTTGGTGTTAGGACAGTGACAGAAACGTGAAGCTGTCATTGCACTAGTTCAGGGCTCACCCCCACCCTGGCCCATGAATATTGCAGGGAACTAGAGTGAGCCCCCCCCCTCCATTCTATGGTACCGCCTTCATTTTTTTCCACTTACCTCGGTCCACATGTTCCACGCAGGTCCCTGTAGATCTGCGTGCCACTGGCAACACAGGCCTAGGAGCCTCAGGATTGGTCTCAGGCAGCCCCTCGAAACGGTGTCGACAGGTAGCCCTCCGCTACCCGCTTGTTCCCGCCACTGTGCCCCTGGGGATGCCATCTCACCCCACCCCAGGTTTCCCAGGGGCTTCTATAGAGTTCCCATTCCTCAGTAACCAGTGTCAGTGGAATTTAATAACTTAGTGAGTCTTGGTCGCAAAATAAAAATAATTTTAAAAACAGGGCAGGGGATATAGCTCAGCGTGAAGGCCCTGGGTTCTATTCTCAGTATCAAGAAAATAAAAAAAAAAAGCAATATTAAAATCTACTCAATTAAAAGCAGAGCTTGGGCTGGAAGAATGGCACAGGGGTTACAGTGCTCACCCTTCCAAGCACAAAGCCCTGAGTTTGATTCCCCAGTACCACATAAAGCTGGGTGTGGTGGTACACTCATGTAATCCCAGCACTCAGGAGGCTGAGGCAGGCAGATTGTCCTGAGTCCAGGGCCAGCCTGGGCTACACCAGTGAGTTCAGGACCAGCCTGGGCTGCAGAGCGAGACCCTGTCTCAAAAAAAGAAAAAAATAAAAGAGCTTTGAAAAGTACTGCAGTCTGAATTGTGATCGAGAGGAGGATGGAGAGAAAGATGGGTGGAGGTAATGACAGGGAGACAGGACAGAAAGGGGGAGAAGCAGATCACAGAGGGCCCAGCACAGAGGCCAGGAGACGGGCCCGCAGGCCGGCAGGCCACGGGACATGACACCTGTCCACACTCCAATTCAAAGGGTGACTTTCCCATATCGCGGTCTCCTAGGATTGCAGGAAGGGGTTTGCAAAGGAATGTTCATCTTTATAGATGAAATGATGTCTCAGATTTGCTTGAACAGGAGTTCAGGACAAGAGAGGCCAACTCGGTCCCACCGTCCCCCTGCCTCAGGCTCCCAAAGCCCTGGGATTACAGCCTGCTCCACCACTTCGGCTACTGTTGCTTATTCTTAAGAAGTAGATAGGAAACTGTTTCGGTCATTTATGAAAGGGACCTTCAGGCCTGCTTGGAATCCACGTGGCCTGGGAATGGTCTCCTCTGTTGGTCAGTGGCCCTAAGCAAATGCAGAGAAGTTGCTGTCCAGCTACCACGGGGTGGGGGTGCCCAGAGGGGGCTGACGTTTCTCCTGGAGCCTCTGGTTTCATGCGCCTTCTGCTCAGGCCTAAGGCCCCACACGCTAGCCAGGCGGGTGGGCAGCAGTAGCCCAAGGTGTGACGGAGCCAGGACTGCGACCCACAAGCTCTCACATCATCCCAGCGACTCCGGGACACCCACATCCCCACAGGGACGTTCCCTGCAAGGGCAGAAGAAACGCGTCCTGCCACCTAGCTAGAAAACGTCCTGACTAGGGCCCTTCCCAGGGTCTCTAGTCCCCACCCGGAGACCCCACTCTTCCTCAGTGGGTGAGCCCTTGTGGGGTGTAACACAGGAGCTGCAACCCCCAGACCGAGACCTGCTTGGCCTAGGGCAAGTTTAGGAGGGTTTTTATTTGGTTTTGTTTTGTTTTGTTTTGTTTTTCTGGATACTAGGTCTCAGTCTGTACTCTAGGTTGGCTCTGAACTCACTATGTAGCCCAGGCTAGCCTCCAACACCCAGCTATCCTCCTGCATCAGCTTAACAAGTGCTGGGATTACAGATGGAGCCACTGCGCCTAGCTGATTTCTGTGTGGTGCTGCTGGGGAAACGAACCCAGCACCTCACGCACACTAGGCCAGCGCTGAGATACACAGGAGTTACCGTTTTCATACACAGGACTTCTAACCACTGCTGATGTAGGGGTTATGGTGGCCACGCCCGCAGTGGCGGCCCAGGCCTGTTCTTCCAGGGCTCTAGGAGGCTGAAGCAGGACAATCACACGTGGGAGTCCAGCCTGGGCAACTAAGTAACTCGGTGAGACGCTGATTTACAACCAAGCAAGAGCTGGGGATATAATATGGGTCAGTATGAAAAGCCCTGGGCGCAGTCCCCGGTGCCACAGAGGGAAGGAAGAAGGGAAAGAAGGGAGGAAAACACGGAGTTTGTATTCTGTTCGAGGAGCTTGAATTGCCTCATACTAAAAAGAAGAAAAAACGTAGACTAGCATTACGTCTGTCCGAGGGGCCGGCACCGCGGCTGATGAAACCCCGGTTCCCAGCCTGGCGTGTGGGTCCGGTGCGTCCGCAGCAGCCTCTGGAGGAAGGAGGAGAGCCTTTGGAGGTGGGGGTGGAGGTCAGAGCGCCGCAAACCCGGGATTCCTTCCTTTCCGGGAAGATGGCTCGAAGGATTTAGGGTTGCAAACCGAGTATCTGATTTTTGAGCTGTGAGGCTCTGAATTCCTTCCCCGGCCCCGCCCCCTCCCCGGCCCCGCCCCTTCCCCGGCCCCGCCCCTTCTGGGACCTGCCCTGAGATCCTGTCTTGGGCCGGTGTATCCTATTACCCTGTCCCAGTCCTGTTCAATGTAAGGTGACTTACAGGGGACCTGGGGAGGTCCTCAGCAGCAGGCAGGGCATCCCCAGGCCAGGTAGGGGACAGAGGGGACCTTCCAGTCCAGGTCCTGCCCCTCTGCAGAGTTAGGACTCCCAGAGGCTTCTGGGAGTCTGCTGGGGCCTCCTGTGCCCACACGAGGCGTGGACAACAGCAGTCCCTGCATGACTTCGCGTGAGCGTCCCCCTCCCGAGCGCCGAGCTGGGTGTATCTCTGCCGGGTCTCAGAACGTTTTTTTACTTTTTTTTAATTATTATTTTAAAGTTGGAACCCAGAACCTGCATGCTAAGCTGTGTCCCAGTTTTTCTTTTTTGATTTTGAGGCAGGGTCTGCTAGCTTGCCCAGGCTGGGCTCAAACTGCTGCAGCCTCCCAGCGTGCTGCACCAACAGGCCTGTGCCCGACAGAGAGAGGGTGTACAGTCTTCCACACCCCACACCCAGGCGGTGGCCCCGAGTGGCTGTGTGTCTGTGTGTGTCTCCGTGTGTGTGTCTCCGTGTGTGTGTGTGTGTGTGTGTGTGTGTGTGTGTGTGTGTGTTTCTGAGGGAGTTGGAGCAGTCTCTCTCTCTCTCTCTCTCTCTCTCTCTCTCTCTCTCTCTCTCTCTCTGGCCAGGCTGTTGCTCTCCTTTCTTCTGGCCCATAGTAGGGTTCACATGGGGGTCAGCAAGAACAGACTTCCCCAGAGCAGTCTTGTTACGTCCTCAGGCCAAGGGGACTTTTCTTTCCCAGAGGCCAGAAGAACGACCTGTCAGGGACACGGTAACGATTTGCAGCATCTGGGGTCTGAAAGTGGAGTCACCTCCAGGGAGCTATGGGGACACCCTTGCTGCCCCTTGGTGCTCTGATCCAGTCGAAGGATCCCCACTTCCAGTGCAGGGACCTTCTTCCCCCTGCGGCCTGCCAAGGTCCCTCAGGAGAGGGTGCCAGCCTTCCCGCCATGTGATCACCCTCAGAGAGGTCAGGCAGCAGGGACTTCCAGGAAGAAAGGGAGGTGGGTGCAAGCCCAGTGCCCAGTCATGTTACCCCATGCGACATGTGGAGCACTCCCCACCCCTCCACAGGTGGCACCCGACTCGGCTGCCACTGTGTCTGGGCAGTCACATCCTGACACTGGATCTGCACAGCTGCCTTTTCACCTGAATGCCGGCCCAGCCAACAGGTGGAGTTAATGTCACCCCCAGGGCAGGACCAGGAAGTCTCAGGGCTGCTGTAGGGCCAGGGTTATGCCAGAAAAGGGACGGTGCCAAAGCCCGCCTGCTGGATCTGTGGCCACGAAGAGTCCCCTGGGGCCTGAGGGTTTCTAGACTGGCCCCAGTTTCCCCCTCAGGAGGCCACACAAGTGGGTGGCCCTGTGGACATGGGTCAGATCTCCACGGAGATGTCCCAGTTAATCGCCCTGGTTACCACACAGATGTCTCATCGTGGGCAGCTCGATTCACTTGCTCATCTGACAAAACGTGTTGCCCATCCACACCTGTGGCAAAATGTGTGGCCATATTTCTTTCACTGTTACACACAGGTTGTGTAAACATTCCCCGTGTATTCCGGTCACACCTCACGTCCTCCTCAGGAGCAGGAGGTCTCAGGGTGGCTGACGAGGACAGAGGGACAGCACGACACCTCTCTGAGCTGCTTCTGCCCAGGGCAGCCGCTGGCGCCAGCCGTTACCGGCATCCTGAGCTTGTTAACTGGGCCCCTGGAAGCCTGCTGTTAAGAGGCAATGATAACGAGAACATTCGTGCCACTTCTGCTTGGCAGTGTTAACAGCAGCCGCAGCAGGGAGAGTTTGAAGGGAAAAACAGTTTGCAGTGTGGAGCCAGGTGGCCCTGGGTTCGAGTCCAACTCAGCTAAGTGGCCTCGACCACATGACTTCTTCTCTTCCGACTGGTGTTTCGCCAGTTGTACAGCCATGACCTCACCCGCAGCCCTGAGGCCCATGAGACCAGCTCACCCACCACGGTGTGTGTCCTCCCTGTGCACTCTGACCTCTGCCCTTTCTGGGCTTCAGGGAGGCTGTTCCTCATTGGCTGTTGGACTTCCCTGCCTTTGGCTTGAGCTTTCCTTGGCCACTGCGGCCTCCTGGGAGAGCCAGGCACTTCTGCGGGGCGCATGACTCTCTCTGAGCCGAACCCCACCCACCCCTGGCCCTGGGCCCCGCCCCAGCCGGCTTTGTTTAACGTGGCTCTTGACCAGGCACTTAATGCACCACGTATCTGGCCATGGTGACCGGGGGCATTTGGGAGAGCCCTGGATTCTTCAGGGCCTACTTTGGTTCCTTTTGTGGCACCAAATGGTCAGGATGAGGTGGTGGCGTCAGGTAGTCGTGCTTGGTTTAGAGAGCTGAGTCAGCCAGGCCTCAGGGATCCTACCTGTAATCTGTGCGTTCTGGGAGGCTGGAGCAGGAGAGTCACAAATTCAAACCCAGCCTGAGCAACTTGGCCACTTAGTAAGACCCTGTCTCAAAATAATCAAAAAGAGGGGGCAAGGGATGTAGCTCTGTGCAAAGGCTCTGTGTTCCATTCCCAGTGTTAAAGAGAGAGGGGGGCGGTGAGGGGAGGAGAGAGAGAACACAGGCAAGCTAGCTAGCTGAATTGCTCCCCAGGCACCCATCAGGGGGGCCGCAGGTGACACTGCCAGAAGAGCTTCTGGCGATGGACCCCGTTCTCCCACTAGCGGCACCACCCAACTCCACAGCTTAGCTTCTCCGCGTCTTTGGGATCTTAGAGGAGCAGAAACGGCCCATGGGACATGGACTTCTAGAAATGTCACAGCAGCGCTGTTCCACCACTGCAGAGCGGTGACCGCCAGAGATTGGCCCCCGTGGACCCTGGCCCATGTGGGCCTGCACAGAATGCTGCCATCTGCCCTCCTGGGGAACCGCTGTCCAGCCCAAAAAGGATACCTCCCACTGGGAAGCGTCCAAGGGCTGAGTTCCGGGCCTAGGGGGTGCCACCCAGGTGCTTGGGTGTGGTCTGAGCCAGGTGTTAAATCTCCTGGGTGCCTTGGGCCGTCCCTGAGTTGTCCTTCTGGAGTAGAAGGCAGAGCCCTGTGAAGCTGGCACATGCCAGGGTGCTGTAGATGAGAGGCCCCTCCGTGTGTCCCCAGGCCAAACCTGAGGTTGACACGGGCTGGCCTGAGGAGCCATTTCCCTCAGGAGCCCTGCTCCTGCTGCTCCTGCTGGCCAGCTGCCCCCCGCTGGGCCCAGGTGACCTAGGGGCCGCCGTGGCTTCGAGGCCAGGTTTGAGAATCAGGAATCATCAGTGCCAGAGGCATCCTAGAGGCAGCCGGGGGACCGCAGCAACTTCCCTGGGAAGAAACTCGCATGGTGTCAGCTTGAGGTCCTGTAGCATTCATACTTTGCGTTTGAAACCTGAATCTTCTCCAGGCAGGAGCAGGTTCCCAGCTTGCTGGCTGGCCTTCCCCCTCTGTGGTGAGCTGGGAAGTGTTTCAGGGACTCGAGTGACTGTCACATGCCAGGGGAACTCTAGCCCTTTTCAGTGGCCTAGCTTCCCAAGGAGGGGCATGGTGGTTAAGGGCAGTGCGAGGCTGAGCCTGGCACCAGGAGCCACGTGGGAGGCAATTTCCCCCACAGGCCCCCAGATTTGCTGCCTACGTACCCACGGTAATTCCTCCTCTTGCACTAGGGGTGCTGAGGCAGAAGCACGGGGTTCGGAGCCTGGATTCCCAGTGAGCATCCAGCGCCCACACCAGCTGCGTGGCCTCGGGCAAGTCCCCTGGCTTTCCCTGGAACAGGGAGCCGCTGTGCTGAGTTACCCCAGAGCATGTGGGTGGCTGATACCAAGGGAACGGGGACATGTGGTCTCCACCTGCTTGGCAGTCAGTGCCCAGCGCAGCTCCACATATGTGAGGCTTTTTGTAGGTCTTAGTAAGCAAGGTAGAGCCCCAGGCTCAGGGCTTGAAATTCTATACTTGGTCCTGAACTCAGGAGTCAAGGGTAGTGTCTTAATGCGGGTGCGGAGAAGTGTCAGTCAAAAAAGTGCTGGACGAAGGGCCACTCTGAGGTCAGCCCAGATCATGAGGATTCCACAGGGCATGACACAGCCTTGCAGAGTGCACTAGAGGACAGGAGTGAGTCGGCGGCACCTGCTCCGGGACGCGGACCCCAGAGCCTGGACGCAGTACGCCTTCACTGTTTATTCTGGGAGGGCCTCGGGGAACAGGGCCTGGACCAACGGTTATTTTCGTCCTGGACCCATGTGAAAACCAACTGTACTTAGCCAGGCCTCGGGGCACAGGAGGATGGTGAGTTCCAGCCCAGCCTGGGCAGCTCAGTGAGACCCTATGTCAAAAACAAAACAGAACACACAGACAAACATGGCTGGGGATGTACCTCAGTGCAGAGACCCTGGATTCCATCCCAAGGAGAGAGAGAGAGGGAGAGAGAGAGAGATTGAGAATTGTAGTTGAATCCTGCAGCTCTCTCTGAGAAGTCTTGTGTTTCCCTGTGGCTGCCCACACCTGCTCATGTGGCCACACACAGCCATGTTCCTTGTCCCCTAACAGAGAGCAAATCAGGAGGTGGCCTGACAGGCCTCCTAAGAGTCAGGCTTCCAGATGCAGGGAGAGGAGAGCCTTCACCCACTTCTCCAGACCCACCCCCAAAGAGAACGCAGCAAGACCCCAAATCGCCTTGCACGTGGAGATTCACACAGCGTCCTGTTCCATGCTGAGACTCTCATCTGCAGGGTGAGGACAAGGAAGACAGCCTGCCACTCCTGTCTGCCCCAGACATTTGCTGTCCCCAGGCCTTGCGTGTGCACGTGCATGTGTGTGCAAGGTATGTGGGTGTGGTGCTAGAGATCAGGCCCAGGGCCTTTGCGGGAACTACATCCCCAGCCCGTTTTTTCAGTTTTGATTTTGAGACAGAGCCTTACTAAGCACTAAGTCACCTGGGCAGGACTAGAACTTGCAGTCCTCTTGCCTCCGCCACCAGGCCCGTCCCCAAGCCCATTCCTGTGTGGTGAACAGAGGCTGCCACTTGACCGGGCGTCCAAGCTAATCCCAAGGACGCTGAGATCTGCCCCTGGAACTTCCCCCACAGGATTAGCGCCCGTCCCTGTGTGTCTGCCTGTGTGCACCTGCCCGTGTGTTGCGCTATCAGTGAGAGGAGAGGGACAAGCATGGTAATCCCTTGTTTTCTTGTTGTTGATAAGAGGAAACAGGATTATCTCTTATCAGTTGGAAAGAAAAAGGAGCCGGACATTCTCTGCCAACCTGATAACAGGTTTCCAGACCTGCCGGAGCTGGATCGCATGCATGTCCGACACCAGGGCCTGCTGAATCCTGCGCGGCTACACGCTGAGCCCCCAAGCCCCGCCGCCTTGGCATTTCATCCAAATGTTGAAAAGTTCCCGTTAACCTGCCACTCAGGTGCTGGAGCGTCTGGCCAGCGCTCATGGGGGCGCCCCTTACAGGAGGCGGCAGGGAAAAGTCCTCAGCCCCGGGCTCGCGGGGGCAACATAGCATAGCCCGCCACTGACGTTTAGGACGTGCTCTGTCTACGCAGGCTTTGGGGTGCCACCCTTGCCTTCAAAGCCCCGTCTGCTGCTTAGCAGCCTCCCTCACGCTGTGCTTGCTGGGCTGCAACCTTCTGGCCGGGCATCCCTGGTGAGTGCGTGTGGGGAGCCCACACCTGTTCTTAATGCTCCAAAAATGTTCAATATGTGCTTCCCCTCCCCTCCTTTCCCAAAATTATCGTTCCTCCTGAACGATTACATCAAATAAAAACAAAGAGTAGCCAAGCCCACTGGTGCAGGCCTATAATCCCAGCACTATATGAAGCTGAGGCAGGAGGATTTCAAGTTAGAGGCCAAATGGGCCACCTAGAGAGATCTTGTCTCAAAACCAAAAATAAGAACAGGCTGGAGATAGAACTCAGTGTGAAGGCCCTGAGGCAGGTCTCTAGTACAAAAAAAGTCAGCTGTATAAAATCAACTGTACAAATAACAAAGACATCGTAAGTTCACAACGTGAGACGCGGCCTGCAGCTCTGTGCGGGGGCAGGGCTGAACCCCGCAGTTGTGAGTGGGAGACCCCTGGTGTCCAAGAACACTCATTGTGCAAAGTACATAAACCGGCAGGCGAGGTCCAGGGCACAGGTCTGTCACCCCAGCGCTCCGGGAGGCTGAGGCGGGAGGATTATGAGTTTGAGCCCAGCCAGGCAACTCCGTGACTTAATGACACCCTGTCTGAAAGTCAAAACCAAGAAGTGGACTGAGAGTGCGGCTCCGTGTGTAGTGCCCGGGCTCCACCTCCCATGTCACGGGGTGGGTGGCCGACGCACACGGAGTACTGCAGGACCGGGGACAGGTCAGATGTTTCCGGCCGGAATGGAGGCAACCAGCTGGTGGCTGCACCAGGGATCCCAGCAGAGAGAGGGAAAGAGTCCCTGTGGGGACGGGGGGCTGTGGGAGGGTACGGGGCCAGGCTGTGCCCTCAGCAGCTCGGCCCAACTGGGCTTGCTCTAGCAGCCTCTGGTGCCAGGAGCCGCGGGCCCTGGGGGCCCTGGGGACCCTGAGGACTCTGGTCCTTCCCTCCTTCATCCCCCTGTTCTGCAGTTGGCACTCTGCTCTCCCGGGAGGCTGTGTGCCCGGTGTGTCACGGAGTTCACGCTGACATCCTCCTCTCCCGCCACGTGACACAAGGCCTTCTCTCAAGAGTGTTTTAACTCAGGACCCTCTGGCCAGGGAAAGATTCCATCCTGAGGAATAAATTATTAACCAGTGAGTGTTGAACATCAGCATCTGCCGGCACCCGGCTGCACCCGCACCCACTGGCTGGCTGGCAGGTGGCGGCAGGAGACATGCATAAAAGATCAGTTGGCTGAGCGGGGGGACCCGCTGGGCTGGCACCGAGTGGGGTCCTCTGGATCCGGGTCTTGGGGTCAGTGTAGACCCAAGCCCGCCCAGCCGGGGTGCCCCAGCGAGCGGTGGCCCACGTCCTGTCAGGGAGGAGCGCCAGGAAATGCCTTGTGATTTCTCCGGGGCCAGGAGGGTCCCCTCTCTCGTCTGCAGGACGAAGACTTCAGATGCAGCAGCTGTGGGACGTGAGGCTGGGCTAGCAACTCTAGGTGAAAATCCCAGCCGTTAACCTCTGCTTTTTCCTGCACATCGTAGAGCAGCACTGGCTGACTGAGCTTCCTGAGAAACGGAAGGGGGCTGAATGTGTGCAACGCCGTGCTGTGTCGCTAGTCACACGTGGCCATGGGGACGCAGACATCGGGGACTGTGCAGCTGCCTGAGTTCCTGCAGCTGCTGTGACAAGCGCAGAGAACTAGGTGGCTCAAAGCATTGTGAAGGCGCAGGCCTAGAATCCCAGCCCTCTGGGAGGCTGAGACAGGAGGATGGCGAGGTCAAGGTCTGTGCAGGTGTCTTAGGGAGACGCTGCTTCAAAATTTAAAAATAAGTAAATAAAAGGGCGGGGAGTGTATTTCAGTAGAGTCCCTGGGTTCTACCTCCAGCGCTGGAGCAGGGTTGGGAGGCCGCGGGGACTGACTCTCAATTCTGGAGGCCTCGGTCTGAGGTCAAGGTGCCGGAAGGAGGAACCTGCTCTGTGCCTGTCCTGTAGCATCCAGGAGCTCCTGGGACCGCTGCTCACCCTTGGCATCGCTCAGATGCACTGCTCCTAAAGGCCCTGTTGTGGGGTGGAGCTGGAATGTCCCCCAAAGACTCACGTATTTAGATGCCGAGGGACACCCATGGAGCCGTGTGCTGTTAAGGTGGGGGAGCGGGTCGGAAGGACAGGAACGCTGGAGTGTGCCCCAGAAGCAGGGATCACTGGGACAGGACTTGGAAGAGTGGCTCCACCCTTCCTCACTCGCTTGGCTTTCTGCCTGCCGGGCCATGACCTGCTCTCCAGCTGCCCCTCCGCCATGTGCCCCCGCTGTTGTCAGCCCCCCCTTACGGGACTGTGACCATTGTCACAGCAGCCCAAAGGCCGGGTCCGGGTGGCCAAATAGGGCAGCCAGGGGCCGTGCTGGGCTCGCTATGCCGACCCCTGCCGTTGTCGGAGGGATCTAAGCAGACCTGGAGACCAGGACTGAGGACAGGAATGATGGAAGGAATTGTGCATCCAGAAACCAGGGCTCTTGAGCTCACCCTCCCTTGGCCCGGGTGTACTGGTCTACCCCTCTGTCCGCCAGCTCCTGAGGCCGGGCTAATTTCTATCTCTTGCACACATAATTACGGCATTATGCAAGGAGGGTGGGACTTGGCCCTCAGGTGGCAGCCCCTGGCTCTTCCCTCTGCTGGGACTAGCATGGGCGGGCCACCTGGGGGTGCCTGGCTTTCCGGCCTCAGACCCTGCAGGCTACATGCTCCCAGCTTCCTAAGCCCTCTGCCTTGGGCATGCCAAGCTATCTTTTTCAAGTGTGTTTGGATTTGTTGTTGTTATTTGTTTGGCTTGATTTGTTTGTGTTTTGTTCTTTGTCTTGTTTTGTTTTTTTTTACGGTACTGGAGATCCCACCCAGGCACTTCATTCTGAGCTACATTCCTGGGTCATTGTCTGTGTGCTTGCGTGCGTGCGTGCTGCGTGCGTGTGTGTGTGTGTGTGTGTTTGAAACAGGATCTCATTAAGTTGCTGTGTGTGTGTTTGAAACAGGATCTCATTAAGTCGCTAAATTGTCCAGGCTGGGCCTGAACCTAGAGTTGTCCTGCCTCAGCCTCCCAGGGTGCTAGGATGTTAGGCCTGTACCACTGGGCCCGGCACATCCATACTTGTCTGACTTGGAAGGAGAAGCAGGATTTGCCCAGCCCTGCATTCCCCTCCTCTGGCCTCCTTTCCCGCCTGGGACTATAAAACCGGGACCCTGTGGTTTTGAAAGACTAGGATGACAGGGGGAAGGTGGAGTTAAGGCAGAGGTTTTAGAAACTTTCCATAATTAGGAGACGTCCAGGGAAGCAGGTCATTGTTCTGAGTCTGGGGGTGACCACAGCAGGACAAAGCCTGCAGGTATTTCTGGCTTTGACACCCCCCACCCCCACCCCAAGCCCCGTGCCCAATGTTTCCTCCTGCTGCAGGCCATCAGAGCAGCCACTGTGCCACCTCCACCGTCAGGTCCCAAGACATTGTGCTGTCCCCGAGTTCATCTGGGGAGCCCGGTCCTGCTCCCAGCGGCACGTTGCCGCCAGAGCTGGTTACCACCCGGGAGCTGGGCTGGATATGACGTTCCTTCCAGGGCACCTTCCAGGGCACCGAGAGCCTAGGCTGCAGTCCTCAGAGGGGTGCTCTGCATGTCAAAGGAAGAAAGGAGGAGGAGGAGGAGGAGGGAGGAGACAGGAACAAAAGCCACTGCACTGCTGGCAGCCGGGCAGGGCTGAACCCCTGGACCGGGCAGCAGGCAGCTCCAAGGCCTCAGCCCACTGACACCAGGGACTCCAGCACCCCTGGAGAGCTGGCATCTCTCTGCACAGGTGGCTGCTGCTTCTCCCACCCGGTGAGCCCTGGGCTGCCCCTGACAGGCCTACCTTCCACTTCTGTTCTGTCTTCTGGAAATTTGAACCCCAGAATGGGCCTACCGCCTGGGTCTGCAGGCCAGGGGTGCCCAGGACCAGTACCCAGCCGTACAGATCCTGCCTGCCCAGGCCACAGCAAAGAAAGCCGCCTTCTCTCAGGCTTTGGGAGCAAGGTGACCCTGCCACCCAACGGAGGGACCCCCTTCCGAGTTCAGATTTGATTTGTCCTTTTCACAGACGGTGAGGCTGAGGCACCGAGTGCACTTGAGCAGCCTTAGAGGTTGTTACTGAAGTCTTCGTAGAGTTCCTTGAATGGGGGCGGGAACTGTGTCTCCAACCACTGGCATTCCAGCCCTGGCCCAGCGTGCAGTACCAGGCTGGCTGTGGGCACACTTGTGAGGAAACGCTCCTACTAGCAAAGGTGCAGGGTGGCCGGGGACCAGGGCCAGGCAGCACTCAGCTCACCCTCTCTGGGGCCCTTGAAATAGCTCACACTGGAACGTGTGGCCCGTTCCCCCTCTTGTGATTCAGATTGGGAGTATCCCCAAGAGCCCCGTGTACGTGGACGCTGTGGGTTATCTATGGAGCCATGTGCTATTTGAGATGGGGGCCTGGTCTGGAGGGTGGATTAGATGACAGGCAGGTGGCAGATTGTAAATTGCAGGCGTGTGGATCGGGTTACAGGCGTGTGGTGAGGGCTTAAACCTGGGACGGCACACTGAGGCCGGACTCAGAAGGTGCCTGGAAGGATACGTGCTGCTTCCTGCCTTTCCTCCAGGGTCTTGGCTTGGCTTGGCTTCCTGTCTGCAGCGCCATGAGCCTCTGCCATGTCCTGCCACTGTCGCCGGCCGCCCATGGATTAACTGTGACCTTCTGAAACTGAGCTTTCCTGCCCCTACTTGGTGTATCTTGGGTATTAAGTTGCAGTCATGAAAAAGGAACTAAGACCCCCGCCAGGACTCTGACAGGTGTTTATCTCACCGAATGGGTTTTTCAAGAAAGGCACACAAAGGAGGCAGAAGAGCACCCTAGTTGAAGGTGACAGGCTTGTGATTTCTGTAGTCACGTCACAGGGAGCATGACCTGGAGGAGCAGGTGACTGGCTGTCTAATTTACACAACAGAGTCATCAGACCATGCCGAGCTGCAGGCTCGCACCCAAGGACACGCCCCCCCCCCACCCCCGCCTGTTATGTCACCACGGCAGCCCCACATAAATGTCACATTACCCTTTGCAAGGCTCCTCAGGGAGCATATAGGAAACTTGGCCACAGTGGGCAAGAGTGGCAGATGTCCCCTGGATTCCCTCCCGGCTTCAGGCCTGCTGACTGTCCCCAGTCTTGTGACCACAGTCAGACATCCCATAACCAAGTCCCGGAAGAAGGGACCTGCCTTGGCACAGGCTGAGACAGGTAGACTGTGGCCCGGAGAGACTCCGGCACCCCCCGGGACCTTGTCATCTGCTCCTTGTGTTGGACCCTTAACTTACGGCCACACAAGAGACAGTGTGGACTGGGGGTGTTGACGGTGTCCAGGGAAGGGCAAGATAATCACCAAGCAATGGGGGGAGGGAATTTTAAAGAAAGCACTTTGTGTACATGAAATATTACTCAGCCTTGAAAAGGGACTTCTGGCACATGCAACAGTACAGACAACCCTTGGGGACATGGCACTAGGTGCATCAGTCACAAAAGGACAAATACTGTGTGGTTCCACACACGGGGTTCCTTCAGTGGTCAACTTCATAGTCACAGAAAACAGAAGAGTGGGCCCCAGGGCTGGCGGAGGGGTGGGATCAGTGTCGAATGGATTGGAGTTCTGGCGTGAGCAGATTCGGGGTTCTGGGGATGGTGTGCAACAGCTGCCAGTGATGCCAGTGTGCTCAGTGCCACTGAGCCACTCAAGATGGTGACAGTGGCACCTGAGCTATGTATCTTTCAGTATAATTTTTAAAAGTTTTTTTTTAAGACAAGTTTACTGGGGCTCCTATACCAAGTACCCTGGGCTGTTCCGGGTGGTGGCGCCTGTGCCTGGAGATGATTGTGCTCGCTGTTGTGGCCACAGACACGGAGCCATCTAGCAAATTCACACGGTGTCCCAGCCCCGCCCTGGGTGCACTGCGTGACAGCCATGTCCATCCAGGGGTCCTGAGAGCCCTTGAACCATAGCCGGCCCGTGCACATCTCCTTTCCCACCATTGGACCCCCTTCCCCAGCCAAAGCTTTCCGTACCTCTCCCTTCCCAGAAAGGAAGCAGGGCACGAGAAGGGACAAGGGCCCTGAGTGAACACACGCAGGCTTAGCCTCCAGCATACCCAGAGCCAGGAACCCCGCCTGGCAGCTCCCGGGAGATCATCATCACAGTAGCGCCAGGTCTCCCAGAATTCCCATCAGAGACGAGCCAGGATTACTGAGTTGCACCCTACATAGAGCAAAAACCCTGTGTTGGCATTCCGTTCCAGGAGCTCTGACCCATGTGCCTGGGCCTAATCCCACCCCAAGCCAAGGACCCTCCTCTACTCCATCCCCCCAGAGTCCCTCCTTAGCCTCTGTCCATCCTGCACAAGTGCCTCTTTTGTTCCCTCTGGTTTAACTTGTTCAAGAATGTCCTAAAAAATGGAAGATGTGGCCTGTGGCCCCTGGGGTCTGGCTTTGTTCGGTTGGCCAGATGATGCCCTCTGGGTTCTGCAGTACTGGGCACCCGGCGGTTGCTCCCCCTTTGTTCCTGGGATGTTTCGTGCTTGGCTCACCAGTGGAAGGACACACGGGTGGTCTCCACCTTGGGAAGCGCGACAAAGCCTCGGTAGACATTTGCACTCAGATCTCTGCAGGAACGTGAGTTTCCATTCTCTCTACATTGCAGGGCACACGATAGGTGTAGGCTTACCTCTGTCCCAGCACTCGGGGAGGCTGAGGCCAGAAATCAGAAAGTTTGAACCCAGCCTGGGCAACTTGGTGACATAGTGAGACCCTGTCTCAAAATCAAAACTAAAAATTAGCTAAAGATACAGTTCAGAGCGAAGGCCATTGGCTCAACCCCAGCTATCACCGAAAAGAAGGCAAGAAAGGTGCCCCGTGGGTGCGCAGTGGAGTTGTGTTAGGGTTTTAATTACGCACACCTAGTGACTAACACCATTGAGCGCCTCGTCACCCGTCTGGCACCTTTATATCTTCTTTAAACTAATGGTCGCTTTTTTCTTTTATTAACATTGAGTTTTGATAGTTCTTTTTATGATCTAGATATAGGCCTTTATCATTTATATAATTTAAAGATTATTTTCCTGTATTGAAAAAAAAAGAACTAGATTTCTACACACAAATTTTAGAACAATGTTTCTGACCTTGAGCTCTGGGAGACACCTGTTTATAGCACAGCACGGTGAGGCAGAGCCCAGCAAAGCCAGCCCGCCCAGCACACACAGGTGTCTTTGGCAAGGCTGGTCTGCAGGTAAACACGGAATGAACCCTGCTGTGATGGGTTTACAGGAGGGTCGAGTGGCCACCAGGTCCCTACAGAATGCCTATCCTGGGGATCACTGTGCTGACCAGCGCAGGCATGGGGTGTTCCCTCGTGCACAGGATGGGACAGCCTGTCTCTCCTGTAATCTAGCCATGAACCACATAGTTTTTAATCTGATTCCTAAGGGAGACTTTTCTGGAAACAGGAAAGTGGTTTTTCAGTGTGTTGGGTTCCTGGATGCTCTGATAACCCATTGAAATCCCTATGTGAACCACACCGCAGAGATTCCTCACTTATGGTCTTTCATGGCTGTCCTGACGTTCCAACCAGGATTCACAGTCTGAGTCCCAAGGGATGGCAAAATAGGGCTTTCCCCATGGGGCAGGGGACTCCCAGCATGCCAGCTTCTAGTGGGGCGAGTGTCTGCCCTGCCATCTGAACCTCCAAGCCCAGGCGTCTGGGGGCTTTGCTCGGTGTTTATGGGGTTGGTGATGAGCAGGAAAGCCAGTGTGGTGCCGGGTAGGTCTAGACCACGCCTGACTGTGACTGGTTGCCCCATGTCTCCCGAGCGTGCACTTTAACATTTGAAATTGCATCTTGAGGGGTTTTTGCTGTTGTTCTCTTGCTTTGTGCGTTCAGCTGTTGGGATCTGCTCAGAACCACGCAGTAGTGGCCCCCTTCTGCCTACAGACTTTGGAGACCCCCGCCCGAGATCACAGCCCCTCCAGCTCTGTCTGCCACCCCCCTCACACCACCCCCAGATTGTGGCTCTCATTGCAGGTGACAAGGCTGTGGAGTAGTCACCTTCACCCCCAAGTATGCAGCTTTCTGGGGTCACAAGGACACACTCACATGGGCCTGATGGGGCAGAGGAGGAAGGGGAGATGGCCAAGCCAGGAACTAGGAGGCCACTTTTTTTTTCTTTGACAGCTCTGGGGATCCTGGGCCTCACACTGAGCTTTACCCCCCAGCCCATTTTTAATTTTCGATTCTGAGCCAGAGTCTGACTGACGAGCCTCCTGTCTCAGTCTTGCAGAGTGCTGGGATGACAGCATGTGCCACCAGGCCAGGCTGAGAGGCCACTTCAGGGTATCCTGCCCCCCTTCCCCCCAGCTAGGGCAGGTGGTGGCCGTCAGCCAGTGAGGGCTGCCCCTTCTGGGGTGTTGGCTGCAGCTGGCTGCCATGGGCTCTGTTGACTGGACACATCACCTGACATCCACCCACCAGGCCCTGTGGCGTGAGGTGCTGGGGAGACGGGCTGAGGAGGCCAGGAAGGGGTCCAGCTGCCCAAGAACTGTCTCCATGGCTGTGTTCTGAGTGTCACTTGCACCAGGAGTTCTGTGGGTCACCTGCCTACAGTGACTAGTGGGGAGAGCAACCCTGCAGAGGGGGACAAGGAAAAAATGCTTACAGGGAGCAGGCTTGGTGGTGCAGGCCTGTGATCCTGGCACTCTGGGAGGAGTGACCACACCTTGGTGACACACAACTACCTGGGCTTAGGGCCGTAATTAAAGGGGGCAGAATAGCACTGGGTTATTTTTCTGGTGTTTTTAACAGAGGTGACAGTGAAACCCAAACGGCCAGAAAAGGGGCCATCTTCCTGGGAACCTAGAATTCTAATGTACCAACCCTGAGCTCAGCTCACGGGGAGAGAAGCGGTCCTCTTGTGTGGGATTTTAGGGTTTGGAAAGTCCCCGGGCCCCTTCCCCATATCTCAGCTACTTGGTGCCTCTCGGACAACTCAGCCTCTCTTCCCACACGCTGTTTCTTCCTAAGAAGTTCAGAGCTCAGTCATCCTGGCCCAGACAGAGG
This sequence comes from Ctenodactylus gundi, assembly GCA_004027205.1. Taxonomy (NCBI): domain Eukaryota; kingdom Metazoa; phylum Chordata; class Mammalia; order Rodentia; family Ctenodactylidae; genus Ctenodactylus; species Ctenodactylus gundi. The sequence continues at coordinate 118,707 of PVKB01004760.1, forward strand.
CCACCCCGATAGAGCCGCTGTGTGCAGCCCACACAAGAGGCCACTGCTCAGCAGCCGGCAGCGGGTCCCCAGAGCCACCTGTGCCAGCAGGGGACACACAGCGTCCCCTTGGGGTGCTCTCCCTGGGTTTCTTTGTCTGGTGCACACTCCCCCTTTGCAAAATGGCAGCATGCCATGACCTGTCATTGCCTGCCTCGGCCCCGCCACTAAGTAAGCGCAGTTGTGAGTCCTGTCTGTCAGTGTGTGTGTTTGTGTGTGTGTGTCCACCCAGCATCCAGGCCAGCCAGAGAGATGCCTGTAGCACTTCTGCAAGACGCCTGTCTTCCACAGAGCTACCGACAGGCCCGACTTATAGGGGAACAGACGGAAAAACTGGGCTTTATAAAAATTTAAACTCTTCAAAAGCCACTGTTGAGGGGAAAAAGAAATCCAAAAGTGTGTCGTACTAATTCCCTAGGTAGCTCTGAAGCTAGTCAGTGTGACAGTCCAGCTTAACTGCCACACTGTGTTAGCTGTCTACAGCATAGTGGTGACTCGTTTGGACACCACATCGAGCAATTCTAAGAATACGTTGTTGGGGTAGGGGTGCTAGCAGGGCTCGGGGCACGCCCAGCCCCCACTAATCAGTGGCAGCAAACCTGGGGTACATGCGACAAGTATTTGGAGATTTTCTCAACACCCCGACAGTGCCCTAAATCAGCAAGTGCTGTTAGTGTCTCAGAAGAAACAAAGTTACACAACAGTATGGGGGAGGGTGGTGTCACCCCTGAGGATAATTATGAAATAGAGGTATTTTTTCCTCACTTGTCCCGTCCCTGTCATTTGGTTCTGGCCTCCACAGCGTCTATGATGTTGATGGTGTTGATACGGGTTTTACCTTCCTAATGAAAGGGTGGCAGACCCGTGCTCAGGGTTCTGGGCTTCGCCCTGTGTAACCTGTGGCTGACACCCCCATGCCAGGGTCCTGGCTCCCTGGACATGGGTGGCATAGTAGTGACTGGAAATGTGTCCACCCACAGAGGTTTTCCTCAGGCCCTTTTGTGGGGACATCTGAATGTCACCCCACAGTGTAGCCTATTTCTTGAAGACCTCAGGCCACCCTGGTACGTTGTGTGTGTGATAAGCCCCTCAGGAGTCTATGGTGGGGCTGGTCCAGGGTATATTGACTTCATGGTCAGCTGAGAATGACCCCTTGAGGGAAAATGTCCCACGGCAGCAGCCACCTAGTGCCTGGTCCCCCCAGCCACACCCCTGGGCCCCACCGTCATGCACTGCTGTGACCTGTGTCCCTTTCACTGTTCCTGTCTGTGGCATGGCTTCTCAGCAGCAAGGACTCCTGCCTCCCATGCGCTGACACTTGGGTCCGGCACGTCCCCTCATCCTGCTGTCCCCCTCCTGACCCTTCTTATTATCCTGCATTCTGGGAGCAGTCACCCCTCCGTCTCTGTGATGAGTGGTCAGTGATTTTAAAATTCATATAAACAATCCCCATCCAGTGTAAACTGAAAAAGTCACTTTCCCCTGTGGGTCTTGGAACAAGTCATCAAAGTGAAGTCTGTCCGCTGTTGTTGTCACAGCCCTTGTCCTGAAGAGGCTGGCGCCGTGCATTGACCCTGGCTTCCTCTCGCAGTGGAGGTGGGGCAGACTGAGTCTGGCCATCTGGACTATGCAGCAGCTACTTATCATGGCCTGACTTAGTGGTCAGACCAGACCTTGGGGCTGTGGCACCCAGGCCTTGTCCCCACCACCTGCCTGGCTGTCTTCCTGAAGGCCAGCGCTCCCATCCCATGGCACCTCTGTCCTCCTCTCTCTTCCCCCTCTTTTCAAACACAGCTCCCGCCAGTGTGGCCAGCCAGGCCCTGTGAAGTCACCAGCCCATGGCTCCCTGGTGTCTGGAGCCACTGGCCTGGCGTTCTGTGTGGCTGCCAAGGGCTGTTTCTGTCCCTCACTGGGCCTATTCACAGGGCTTGGCTATGACCCCAGGAGAATTAGAGCCATTGTTCGGCCCCAGGTGGACAGCAGCCCCACACAGAGGCCTGATGGGGCAAAGGGGGGGTGGAGGAATTGCCTTCTCGGAAGAAACCAACCCGGGAACCCTGTCTACCCTGTGCCAGAGCCTTCCTACCCGCTGGACCGCTGCCACTGCCCAGTCCTGCTGGGCCGTAGAGAAGTCGCAGCCCCGGCCAGATCTGTCCATTTCCAGAGTGGCGCCCCGAGCCCCATCCCTCTGTCTGCAGACTCGCTGCTCTTCTCTCTGAGCTCCCCCTTTTTGGGGGCCCTGTATATCTGACCCTCAGTGCTTACTGCAGGGCAGTTCTGGGTTTGCTAAAGGATTTTTTTCTAGTCCCCCTCCCTTCACCCTATGAAGGAAAGCTGGGACTGTCCTGTGCATCCTAACACAGTCCTCCTGTCACTGGCACACCACACACGGCCCTTCGTGGCTGCCTGAGACCACTGATCTGCTGGCCACAAACGTGACTTTGTCAGCAGGTGGGAACTGGACAGCCCCCCACAACACAACAAAGGAAGAAATTTGGTCTATATAAAAGGAACAAGAGCCTGGCCTGGTGGCAAAGACCTGTAATCCCTGCACTCTGGGAGGCTGAGGCAGGGGGATCACACGTTCAAACCCAGCCTGAGCAACTTAATGACTCTGTCTCAAAATCAAAAATAAAAATGAGTTGGGGGGAGGAAGCGGAGGGTAGAGGGAGGGACAAAAAGAGAGTGGGAAAGCCCTTGTCACCTTGACAAGATACGTATGTGCACAAAATGCTTAACTCCATTATAAACCTTAAATTTTGCACGTATACGTATCAATTAAATGGGGGGGGGATGAGTTGGGGATATAGTTCAGTGTAAAAACCCCGGGTTCCATCCCCAGTACAACCAAAAATAAGTAAATGAAACAGCAATGGAGGACTCTGGCAGCTGCACCCAATCTGCCCCTTGGTTTAGTAACTGTGACACCAATATGCAAGGCAGAAAAAAATTCGGTAATATCAACCTCTCCTTCCCCCACAGGCCTTGCCTAAGATACCGCCTCCGCCACAAAGGCAGCATCACATGTGTCATGTACCAGCACACACTCAGCTTAGGTGGTGCTGGGGAATCAAACTCGTGTACTCAGCACTTGTCTTAGCACTTGCTAGGCAAGCGCTTTAACCGCTGAGCCATTCTTCCAGCCCTAATCCCCAACCTGTTTTGGCACGAGGGGCTGGTTTTGTGGAAGACAGTTATTTCATGGGAGGCTGGGTCTTGGGGCAGGCATGTATAGCACTAGATCACTGTCGGCTCCACGTCAGATAATCTGGCATTAGATTCTTAAAAGGGGCACACAGCCCCACCGCTTGCGTGCACGTTTCACAGTAGCGCTCGTGCTTGTGCTCCTGTAACACTCTAACGCCACAGATGGTCGACGGGAGGCAGAGGCAAGACAGTAGCACAGCAGTGGGGAGCAGCTGCAAATACAGATGAAATCTTGCGTGCTGGCCCACCACCACCTGCTGTTCTGTGGCCCAGCTCCTACCGGGCTGTGGACTGGTACCAGGCTATGACAGGGGACCCAACTATACATTTTCTCTCTGCATTCGTCTGTTCACGGGCACCTAGGCTGACTTCATATCTTGGCTGTTACAAATTGTGCTGCAAAGTGTGGATGTGTCATTGTCTCTGTATGTAGCGTGCTGGCTTTAATTCCTTCATGTCTACACCAAAGAGTGGGGTAGCCGGGCCGGATGGTAGCTATAGTGTGACTTGCATGAATAACCTCCGTATGGGTTTCCATAGACCTCCATATTGATTTCCATTGACTTTTATGTTGATTCCTGTAGACCTCCAGAGCAGTTCCCATAGACCTCCACAGCAATTTCCGTAGACTTCCATATTAATTCTCATGGACCTCCACACTGATTTTTGTAGCCTTCTGCGTCGGTTTTCGTAGACCTCCGTATTGACTCCCATAGGGGCTGTACATTGCCACCAGTGTAGGGGGTTCCTTTTGCACCCCATCCTCAGCGCCGTTTGTTATTTTATGTATTCTTGATGATGATAGTCCTTCAGACTGGGGCGACATGGGATCTGAATGTCATTTTGATGTGCATTGCTCTAATGGCTAATGGAGGTGAGTATTTTTTCATACATGTCTTGGCCAGGTGCCTTTTTTTGAGAAGCGTCTTGTCGGTGTATTTGCCTGTTCCTTAGTGGGCTCTTTGATTCTTTGGGGGTAAGGTTTTTGAATTCTGTATTACAGACACTCACCGTGTAGAAGGGTCGCTGGAGAGGAGATTCTCCTGTTGTTAGGCTGCCTCTTCACTCCGTGGGGCAGGTATTTCCCTTGCAGTGCAGGAGCTTGTGACTGTGGCATCATCCCATGTGCCGGCTCTTGTGGCTGTTTGCTGTGCTCTTGGGCTCAGGCCCAAGTCCTGTGGCGGTGGCTTCGGGGCTCTCCGTGTTCTGTTGGAACAGTTTCAGGGTTTCGCGTTGGTTCCTAGGTGTGGATCTGTTGTAAGTCATCCCCTTACAAGCTCCTTTTCCACTTTACATTCTCCCTAGCTGCATGTCAAAGCAGGACTTGATTCTCAGCTTCTGGGGGAAGAACTTTTATTTTTCGATAGAATTACAGTCTTCGTCCTTAGGACCTTTACTGAGTTTTGTTTGTAATACTGGAGGTAGAACCCAGGGCCTTCGTGCTGAGCTGTATCCCCTGCTTTTTTCTTTTTCTTTTAAATCTTGAGACCTCTTACTCAGTCACTCAGTTTCCCAGGCTGGGCTTCCACTAGTGATCCTCCTGCCTCAGCTTCCCAGAATGCTTGGATTAAAGGCCTAGAGCCTTAGGTGTCCTGCTGTGTCTCCCCAGAGCTGCCCCACGCGTCCTCAGCCTGGCACTTGCTGTGGTTGTGTGGCATTTCCTGAGAGGAGGACGTCCCCTTCCGTAGCCACTCCAGAGCTCCCGCTCAACCCCTAGTACTACAAAAAAAAAAAAAATCTGACATTAAGAATTAAATGATGGCTGTTGTTGCCATGGGAGGGTTTGGGTACCCACAGGGGACTGCTTCTCCACCGTAACAGGTTCTGTTGTCCCGCAGCGTCCAGCGTGTCCTCTTCTCCGTCGACGCCCACCCAAGTGACCAAGCAGCACACGTTCCCACTGGAGTCCTACAAACAGGAACCTGAGCGCTTGGAGAACCGCATCTATGCCTCCTCGCCACCGGACACGGGCCAGCGCTTCTGCCCGGCCTTCCCGAGCCCAGCCAGGCCCCCGCTGGCGTCCCCCACGCACCACACTGCCCCCAGATCTGTAAGTCGGGGCCCTTGTCCCCAGCACAGGCTGGGTATCAGTGGGCGGGTGGCGTCATTCGACCTGCATCCAGCCACCACTGGGGCCGTGGGGGAGGTGGCACCTGTGGCTTATCCTGGCATAGATCACAGGCTGAGGGAGAGGAGGAGGAGGGCCCGGGGCAGATGGCTGTCAGGGGACACAGCCTGCCTGCGCCGCGCATCAGCAGCGTGACCCGGATTTCTGTCCCCTGCCTTCCCCCTTCCCAGTTTCTTCCCCCTCCCCTTCCTCCTCCCACCTTCGGCCTCATTTCCCGCCTTCTCAGCCCTAGGGACTGGATCTGGGGTCTCCCACTGAGCTACACCCCACTCTTTTTATACTTTATTCTGGGACAGGATCTCACCAAGTTGCTGAGTTGCCCAGGCTGGCCTCGAACTTGTGATCCTCCTGCCTCAGCCTCCTGGAGGGCTGAGAGATTACAAGCGTGTGCCACCACTGATCTCCCCCTCCCTTTCGGTTACAAATCATTCTCTGAAAGCTTGATTTGAGTTTACCTTAAATGAGCAACTAAAGCAAAATGTCACAGGCAAAGCAGAGGGAAAAGAGGGACTATGTCCTGGGGCGGGAGGCGTAGCTCAGCGGTGGTTAAAGTGCTTGCCTAGCAAGCTCAAGGCCCTGGGCTCAGTTCCCCAGTACCATATAAGCTGGGCATGGTGGGCCTGTAATCCAGCACTTGGGAGGCTGAGACAGGAGGATTGCTGTAAGTTCTAGGCCAGCCTTGGCTACATAGTGAGTTCAGGACCAGCCTGGGCTACAGAATGAGGCCCTGCTTCAAAAAAAAAAGAAAGAAAGAAAGAAAGAAAAGAAAAAGAAAGAAAGAAAGAAAGAAAGAAAGAAAGAAAGAAAAAGAAAAATTAAAGTCCAGTGTTGTCTGACTTGGGGTATATTCTTAGAAAGGGCAGTCTTTGGGAGTGGAGTGAAAGGCATGCTTGTGACCTTAAGAGGAACAGCTGGGAAAGGCTGGGCATGGCTACAAGGGCACTGTGCATCCTCTGAGGCAACACAGGGGGGTCCCGAGTGGGGCGCCTCTACCCCCCCACCCTGCGGCCTCACCAGTTCCTGTGAGGGGTCCTGGGAGGCCGGCAAGGGTGCGAGAACACGTCCCTGCAGCTGCTTTTGCAGGTGCCACACTAGGTTCCCATATGCCCCTGTCCCTCCGTTCCTGTGTCCACGGGGGCTGATTCAAGGACCCCTTGAAATACCGAAGTCTGGCAATGCCACAGCCCTTGTAAAAGATGGCATACTGTTTGCGTAGAACCTACCCACGTCCTCTTGTGTCCTCTACACCAGTGATCCCCAACCTTTTGGGTCCCAGGGGCCAGTTCTCTGATGTGCCAGGAGGTGGGGCTCAGGCGCCAGTGTGAGTTATGGGGGGCATCTGTAAACACAGAGGAAGCTTCGCTGGCTCGGCTGTTCCTCCCCTGCTGCGGCGCAGCCACGTTGCTACCAGGCCCAGGCCAGGGGCTGGACACCTCGGCTTCACTCCAGGTCACGAGGGCGCTCCCAGTGCCAGTGTGGCTGCCCAGGCTGCCCACTTGGTGCCTGTTAAAATATTCGCTTATTTAGGTAAGCAGGAGAAGGTTTATTCCCAGGTGGCTCAGGGACAAAGGAGGAGTTACCAAACTGTAGATCACGGCAGTCCATTTTCACGTGAGCAGAAGTTTCCTCTACCCCAGTACAGACGTGGTTTAAGTTTACAAAATAAAAGGAA